>VUQK01031753.1:13833-26958 GCA_015106715.1 Bujurquina vittata
AGCCAAAAACTATAAGATTGAAGCTTCAATGCTTTAAAAATCAGTAAGAGACGGTGGCTACATTCTATGTTTTTATGTACTCCTGGTAGGTATTAGTAATTTTAAGAGCTTCTGAATGAGCTCCACAGTCTGGAGTGAGCTAACTTTAACTTCCATTCAGTTCAGTTTTATTTATATGGCACCAGATCACAATAGTTAATTCACTCCCATTCAATTGATTTATACTGCGCCAAATCACAACTGTTGTCTCGAGGTCCTCTGTACTGTAAACAGCCGACAGTAATAGAGAGAACGCCCCAACAGTAAGATGAACCCCTATGAGCAAACATTGAGGACAATGCCAGCCATCCGCGGTGAGCAGTTTGAAAAGAAGAGATCAGAGGGAAACAAAAGACACAATCTGAAAGAGAGTTGAATAAATCGCATTTAATTATTAGTTACTGAATAATAACTAATAATGAAATGCAATAGTGGCATATAAACACATGGAGGGTGAAAGAGTTTTGCCTGAAGAAGAAACGGTGTGTGCATCATGGGAACCGCCCAGCAGCCTACAGTCGGTCAATTGCAGCATAACTAAGGGATGGTTCAGGTGTGATGGACTGCCACTGCGCCGGCAGGAAGGAGGACCCCAAAAGCAGAACTCCAGCAAGGTTTACACACACATTTTATTCACATGTGCTTTTCAAAACAAAACTCTCCCGGAAACAAGACCTGACAGGAGCATCCTGACAGGGAGAGGCGGGAAACAGACTTGACCTAACTTGAAGAGGCATTCATGCGAGACAGCGGTGGTACAACCGATGACGCGACAAAGGGCATGGGGAACACAGGACTTAAATACACAAGAGGATAATGAAGGAACTGGAAACGGCAGGGAGCACGGCTGAACACAATGGCACTGACGAGACAAGGGGAAGTAAAACAATCCTTTTTGAAAACAGGCTCCAGAGTGGAGCGTTTTCCAAAATGCTCTGTTTTCATGCAACTGGGCGAAAACGCAACTTTTTGAAAAAGGGGCGACCGCATTTGTGCACTATGGTTGTGGCTCCTTTATCCACACCAGCTTGCGGCCCGGCAATAGGAACTGCAGCATTCTCATTGTGTTTCCATGTAAATGGAGATGTGAATGCTCTTTACGTGGGTAAATTATCAGCAATGTATGAAAAAGAATTAATAGCTTTTAAATATTAGCGATATATTTTACTCCCTACAGTAAAGTTTGGCCAGCACCTGAGCTGTTGTGTGTGAGATTCCAGAGGACTGCTATATGAGTCTTTTTTAACGTTTGGCTTTGGGAGAAGAGATTGTCCTAATTTCACATCCTTTATTGCCACACAACCACAAAGCCAATGTGGGCAGACTTGAACAGAATCATAATACCAGCATAAAAAGATTCTTGGAGAAGCACTTCCCTTTGTGTGGTTTCACTCAACAAAAACAAAACATACCCGCACCTGTGCCTGTGCAGGTAAATACAAATGCTGTGATTAGCTGACAACTAGAGATTGATGATGGCCTTAGAAGAATTTTTATTTTTGTGCTTTAGGAACAGGGTTACCTCAGTGCATCTGGAGCTGATTTTTGTTTCTCGGGAGATTTGCTATAGCAGGGCATCGCTCTGTTGATTCCTTCCCTTTCATTCCTCTTAACTTAGCTGCAACACATTAGAAGTAAATGGTTTTTCCAACTCAGGAGTCCGTTTACAACTTGGCTTTCCTCATGGACTTAAAAGTGATGAGATTTTGATCCCTTGTGCAGAACTATTAGCTCCCTTTACCCCCCACTGCACAGATGGTAGTGCACACTTCACTCTCCATTTGGCCACAAAATGGGAGCCTGGGGGACAACCATCTGAAGAGGGGAAATCAAAGGCTTGAGGAAAGGAGACACCTTTGACATAGCAGATTTATCCACATTGATGGGAACCCATCCAAGTATTAGCAAGAGCAGAAGCAAACATAGGTTAAGATTATTAAGAGCGGATCCATCATGTTACTGGCGATCTGCCTAACTACCATTTCTAATATGATAATTAAGAATCCTATCCTAACACATCCTGGCCTGTATGCACTGGAAAATGAACTGCAGAAGAACTGATGGTAAAATCCACCCAAAAGGATCTTTATTGTCTCTGTGAGGCTTGCAAAACCAAGTGGGATACTGTGAAAATGTGACCAATTGCATCACATTTATATCTGTAAGATCTTTAAGAAGACTTTCCATGCAAAAATACAGGTTAAAGCAACCAATCAGAAAATCATTTGATTGCATTAACTACATGTAGTTAACTTATAACTTGTTTCTGACTATCAGACATCAGTTTAATCCACAGAATGTATGTAAACCATGGGCAGAACTTCCAGGTCTGAAGGGTGAAGCCAGGTTGTACAGAGGTCAGTGGGAAACTAACCCTCGACTCACCTGATCTATTCCATGGTCAACACTTTCCTGATGAGCAATTGAGGCTATTTGAGCTAAAGCACAGTGTTTCCAACATAAAGCTAGGGCAGACAGGAAAAAATACTCTTGAGGTTTCAAATAAGTGACTTCATGAGCCAATGGTTGGTGTGGTTATGTCCATATTTACACACAGATTTTACAGATTCTTGGGTCTGTTTTGCTTTTATTGTACAATAGCCTCAGAACGTTTTCAGACCCCATTCCCTTCATGCACACTTTAAAGTTGTACATTTCAAAGTGAAGGCGTGCATTTTTTTGATTATTTCTTAAAAATCAAGACAGTGAAATTTCTCTTTTACAAAACTACTGTGGCCCTTGATTGAAGTGTTTATAGACGCCTCTTTAGCTGCAGCTCCTCTTGGATGAGTCTCTACGTCTAATTTTTCTGTGTACATGAGACTCTCATTTGACAGTCCAGTGCAGCTGTTTGTTTTTTTTGCCCGCCTGCAGAGCTAATTATAGCCATTTGTTCAGAGGATAACTCATTAAGCTGTGTTATGTTCATTAGTACTGATCCAGAAAACTTGATAAAGAAAGTGCGTTTAGAGGTGCTACCAATTTTCTAACCACTGCACTTACATTCACATGCAATTTTTCTGTTGTTTAGCCACTTCACACAGTTTTTCTTTTCAGAACTGTGCCAGCGCTAATCCCTGAAAACAATATGCTCCTTCTCTAAGGACGTGAGAGGTAAGCTCTCCCACTCACAATGATCCACTTCAAAATCTGTCATAGCTTAATGCTATTTGCTTTTGCAATTTCTATTTCAAAGAGTGAATACACTAAAGAAATCCAGTGATAAATAGGCATTTCAGCAGCCTTTTGCTGGAACTGAAAGAATATGAACATTAAGCTCATTTTCTTGAACATAATTCCATAATGTGTATTCCTCAGAACAAAATGCTTATGGTTTATGCAGCAATTCCATTTGTTGTGTGAATTATTGCGGGAGTACTATGGACTGCTCTTAAATTGTGAGTCTACAGACAGTATTTTCCAATACTGTAGAAACATGTAGGATAAGACTGAATCGACTATCTAAGGGGTCACTTCAGAGGCATTTTGAATAGATTCCTCTCTGTCTTAACCTTGTAGCTAATGATGTATACCACTGTCACACATTTAAAATCATGCAGATGGCACTAGACTATAAAATAGGACTCAAACAGACATCCTATTTGAATTTCTTGTGGCCTTAAACAAGATTAATACAACTGCATCGTTTTGCATTTTACCCTTCTTTTTTTTCCTGGTATAAAAGAAGTTTAAGATATTGCTTAAACTTTAGTTCACAAGACCAAATAAGAAGCAGAGGCACACTCAGGGACACATACTCAATCAAGTTAACTAAACTGTGGCGTGCATACAGGCTCCACCAACTCCACAACACATTTCTGCGTTGACCTCAATTTGCGCAAAATGACTCAGACATTTGGGAGGAGATCGCTGGGAGAAAAACATAAACAATATTTCGAGAATGAACTCATTTGTGTGAGACTTCAATTAGGCATTTCCACTGCGACTTTCTCACAGGATTCCCGAGGAAAGGTGATGTTAAACAAACGGCTGGCAGTGCATTGTAAAGTAACAGTGACACCGTTCCTGGAGCATCTGAATCACAGCACCGTGTTACTGACCTTCCTGCTCAACACAGTGTGAGACCATCTTCTACAGCGTGTGTGCGTGCTAAAATAAATGCCTGTGTAGTCAACCGCACTTGGGTGGGATTCCTGCATAATTGCATAAGGTTCTGTAACCAGTGAAAAGCTGCAGAATCCCAAACAACCAGTTATTAATTTTGATAAAGAAGGAGAGGTAGATGGAGCGGGTAATTGTAAAGAGTTGCTGGGCAGACAGCAGGGTGTTTAATGGAATTAGAATGTGATTTTACCCCACAGGCAATAAATCTTATCTGGTTTCCACAATGTCCCCTTCTAGCAGTAAATACAGGGATGCAGCGTGCTCGTGTGCACACACCTCTGCGTTTCCTTTGCAGAGACTGCGTGTAATGAAACAGCAGTAGGTTTCAATCAGTGACAGAAGCTCATAAGCTCATTTACTGGTTAAAATTCTCTTTAAATTATGTAAGCATTGTCTCCAAAATGTGTATATATGTTTTGCTGATTTCTATATATCATATAAAGTGTTAATTATGACTGATTGTGTTCAATTCGTGTACTATTGTCACAAACAAATTCAAAGATTCTTAAAACATTTTTGAACCAAGTGGATGGAAAACTTCACTAGAAGAAACATTAATGCTCTGTCCTTGTTAGGATGCCCAGAGTGGCTGATTTAAAATACGAGGCTTGAGGTGGAGATGAAGTGCCGTCCCAATAGGTGTCTATGCGACAACATTAATGATTGCATCACACAACGTAAAACCATGCAGCCTCTTGCTGCTATGAGCCCCCATTCTCAGGGGTTACACTTTAAACTAAAGTAATGAACTAAACACACAACTTATCTCAGCATCTGGATTGAAATTACATCAATAAATACTATGAGAACTATTAAATAAAATGTTTCCCCACTTGGCCTATCATCCATAATCTGCAATAAAAACTGATAATAGCTATTGAGTCTCCTCTTCAATTACTTGGTGCCACCTGCACCCACTAGTGATGGGCAAATGAAGCTTTTGTCAACCACTTGAGCCAACTGTTTCAAAAATTGGTTGATTACTCGCAGCTCCAATTACAGCGCCCTCTCCTGGAGCAGTACAATGATTTTAATCACACACACACACACACACACACACACAACTCAATGATCTAGTTTACTTTTGCAGAAAATACCTTTTGATAGATGGATAACTTTATTGATCTCCTATTGGGGAAATTACAGTTTACAGACCACTCATCCAGGAAAAACAAACAAATCCACAAAACATGGGGAGATAAGCGACTGCAGGCCGTGCTGCCCCCTGGAGGCGCTGACGTTTAAGAAGATGGAAAAAATAGCGAAACATACATGGATGGAGGAGGAGAAAAAAAAATCATCTTATACTTTGTATACGTACACATACACACACAGGTATAAGGTCACAAAAAAGCTCTGCAATAGCATGGGGGTATGAATAGCAATTCCAGATAATGCACTTTTTTAGGTACAGGCCATCGCTGATATTTACTAACTGCCTCGAGTCTTACTGATACCTCTCAGTGACGAATTCCAATCAGCCAAGTTTTCTTGGTTCTTTCTCACCCCGCAGAACAGCCACTTGTCCAAGATTTAAACCATTTCACCTGCGGGCATGACTGAAACTGGCCTTCAGGCCCCAAGACTCGCTTCCAGCTTCTGGTTCAGCTCCAGCAGATTCTGAGTGTGAGCGTGAATTGCTCTGCACACGGTCTCACATTGACCAGGCAGTCTAACCAAGGCCCGAACAGCTGCCCAGACTTTTCAAATTTCCCAATAAGTCAGGTGCCCTCCTAGTCCAATCATTAAGTATCCTGTTACCAATAAGCCAAATACGTAAGCATCTTCCATGTCTTCAATTGACAAACCTGCCAGGTACAAAGTCCTCCATTCTCCCCAGGAGTCCACATTGTACCCAGCTGGATAAGTTCCGGATGGACAAGACGGTTCTCCTTTTCCCAATCTCGTCGTCGAGAAAATTTGATCGATAGCGCTGAGAGACCAGCTGACCAAATCCATAGCTAATTTCTAGTTTGGAGAAGATAAGTAAAGAGAGGCTCTTAAGCACAAGCCAAGCAGCGCGCAGGGTCAATAACAAGTGGAAAAGGAGGCATCCGTCTCCACCGAGCGCAGAAAGAACATATCTGACGTATCTTTGCATTTTGATGATGACATCATGTTCTATTAACAAATAAATTCAAATGAATGTGTGTGTTGTGTTATTAAGGAGAGAGTGCGGGGAAAACATTGCACAAACTGGGCGTGCATGGCAGGGGTGATTCTGTGGGATGGGCACATTATTTTTTAAAATGTTTTTGGACTGAGATGGTTTCTTTTTTGTTTGTAACGAGCTGTGGCGCTGTCAGGGAATCACCGGACTGGACCAGTGGTTCTATGGAAGCCAAGAGTTCGACACACGTATCGAAGCTTCAGTGTCGCACTGCCATCACTACTGGGGGTAAACGTCTGTCCTCCTACCCATTAGCATACTCACCTGGTAAACGGTAAAATGTAATGTTTTCTGTTGACATGCTGCATCGCTGTTAGATGCAATGCCTAGTATTCTGCCTTGTTTAAATAAAAGTCAATATCTCTAATGTCTGACATCTCTCCATTAATCCTCTTTCTCTTCATGACCCAGAACAATGGACACCTTTAAAGAAGGTATACTTCACCTTGGGGCAGAGGTCAGCTAGAAAAACGACAGCACTGCAGCACAGCTGTCGGCTTTGATGTGAAACATCTGGCCAGTGAATGCCACACGTGTACTTCACTTGATGATTCCCAGAAGACACTTTGTCTTCGCTGTCTTCTGCAGAACAGTGGCTCTTCTCGGAAACATGAAATGGGCATCAAGCAGCTCAGAAGAGCAGAGATACTGGAATTAACATTCAAGGCCCAGTCGCCGTAAAGTTCTGTATGCTAAACGTTTTCTCAAATAGCTCCAAGGAGCTGTCTGTACTCTGTATCTTGAGGAGGAGCTCACTGCAGAATTTATATGAAGTAAAATTTAAAGACTTGTGAAAGCATTGTAAGTGTTCAGCCCCCCCCCGTATACTTTACTCCATTGATTTTAATGTCCAAGTGAACTCACTGAACCAGGATGAGGTTTTCACCAAAGGAATACTACTCAATATAATAACAGACAAGTATATTACCAAACTAATCTAATATGAAGAAACCAGAGCATCTAGAGTTCTGCTTCCAACTTGCACTCAATGTATAAAGGGGGGCTCTTCATTAATGCCTGACAACCGAGATTATTAGACATTATCTACATGATTTGTTATCTAAAAAAAGATCCAGCTGTATGCTATAATTCCTCCAGATAGCTAAACCCTGCACGCACACTGCATTATTTTGCTTGAGATCAATTTACATTAACTTGAGGATGAAACTCATCAGTTAAAAAGGTCATATTCCTTTTATTGGATATTTCAGCTGATGGGCACAGGCTCAGCATAATGCATCTGTAACGTGTCCTGCATAAGTAGTTTAAAGACAACACTGAGAAAAGCAGCAGCGGGGGCACAGTGCAGGATGCACAAACTTCACACAAACCTCTGTGCTTCCAGAAAAAAGGAAAATCCACTGAACGATGTGTCAAGCTGCAGGTGCATTAAATGGAAGGTTATCTAAACTGAGATATCAAAGCCCCACGCCTCGCTATCAGCAAGCAAAGCGGAGTAGAGTTTCAGATTAACACAGCAGCAGATTGACAAAAACAGGCTAATAAGATCTATTTGCTTTGAAGAGAAAAATAATGACTGTCCTGGCCCATCAGATAAATAAAAGCCTACAAGCCCAATTAGAGCTGGCTTTTATGATGGATGAAAGGCACTCACTGTAATGGTTTGTTAATAATCTGCATAACTGCCCCTTTGCACAGCAATGTTCTAATTAGCAGAGACTGCTGGGATGTGACCTATTTGTATAAAACATCTGCAACCGCTAACAATCAATGTGATTCACTGATGGCTCAAACACCCAAATTGTGACAGATAGCATGAAATAACAGTAGGCAGCAGACTAGCCCTGGGACTAAGTGCATGGCACTGTGAGCATGCAGACTCGCAGATGCGGTAGGTAGACGTGGCTGCAGGAGGAAAAAAAAATGCCCACACGACGATCATCAGCACAATCAACAACATAGAGAAAGATTTGGATAAAATTTGTGTGGAATAAATTTGTGGTCTCGTTCAGTTGCTTATTAAAACCAGTCTAATTAGCAGGCATGTACTGTAGAATAGCTTTATCTGTTTTCCAGCCATTTCAGTGCAATTCAGTTTTATTTATATACTGTAGCACCATTTTATAGCAAGTCACCTCAAGGTGCTTTATCCCCGTCAGGTAAATCTTTCTACAATATTCGAAAGAATCCCGACAATCATACAATCCCCATGAGGAACTACTTGGTGACAGAGAGAAAGAAAAACTCCCTTTTAACAGGAA
This sequence comes from Bujurquina vittata, assembly GCA_015106715.1. Lineage (NCBI taxonomy): Eukaryota > Metazoa > Chordata > Actinopteri > Cichliformes > Cichlidae > Bujurquina > Bujurquina vittata. The sequence goes on from VUQK01031753.1 coordinate 22,390, forward strand.
GAACCCTGCAGAGACCTGCAAAACACACACTGGAAGAGCGACAGATTAATAATAACTAATGATTCAATAGAGCAGCGTTGTATAAATACGCAGAGAGTGGAAAGAGATGAAGAAGAAATGCTCAGTGCATCATGGGAAGCCTTTACACTACACGTATGAAGGCTAATTTACACTATAGAGTCCTACTCTAAAACACTGATCGATTTAAGAGACAAGTTTTAAGAGCATGTGTATCGCCATCTCACTTTTGTACTGCCCACGACTGCAGCAGTGAGTTTTATGTTAAACTTAAGGATATACTGTCCATTTTCACTCTATCGCTTTAGCAATAGCAGGTTCTTCATTGTTAGTTAGCTGAACTGAAATGGGAAAGTGCAGCTATTAGCCGTAAGGCTTGCATTTGTAGAGCACTGAACAAATGAGGACTGTGTGGAGGACAGCCTGTTTGAGTCAGGTGCACCGGTGGTTCACCAGAAATGTCCACTTCAAGCGTAGAGATCATGTCAGTGTCGTGTTATGGATAGCCTGAAAACTTTTCAGGGAGCTTTTAGAGCAACCTGATAATAATGAATTTCAACATTCCAGCCTAGAAGTAATACATTTGTAAACTAGTTCTTCAGCATCACTCTGAGACGGGATGTTTCTAATTTTAGCGCTACTGTGCAAATGCAAGAAAGCAGTCCTACATTCATTATTTGGCCAAAGGTTTTTGCTCAGCTGCCTTCACACACACACATAAACTTGAGTGACATCCCATTCTTAATCCATTAATAAATCTGGGTATCACCTGTACAGTGATGACACTGTCTGCAGTGTTTCCTAATGATATTGCCTCAGGGAAGCGTGTATAATCTGAAACGTATTGGTCACAGTACAGAACCCTGTGGAACCCCATGAATAACTTTTGTGTGCGATGACTCTACATTTACATAAACAAATTGGAATCTATCATGTAGATGTGAGTCAAACCACTGCAGCGCAATTCCTTTACTACCAATGGTGTTAATATCTGTGAAAAATATATATTATGACCAATGGTATTGAATGCTTCACTGAGGTCTAGTAGAAATTGTGAAGATCACGTATAACCTTCACTAGCGTTGCTTCTGTGTTGTGATGCACTCTAAATCCAGTCTGAAACTCTTCAAATAATCCATTCCTCTCCAAATCATCAGTTAACTGACAACTGGTCTTTGAAATTGGTCTACTTAGCGAAAACAGCTGGATGAATAAAGGGCTTTTAAAGTAATGGTTTACCTTAAAAGCTTGTGGTATGTAGCCTGTTAATGAAGACAGATTAAGAAGCATTAATTAATGAGGAAACAACTTTGAGCAGACTTGTAGGAACGGGGTCTGAAAGTAACTTTTCAGCTGTGAAATTTGGAAAAACAATTTGACAGCAGCAGCACTGAGTTTGGTTTGGTTTTTAAAACGAGAGGTAAAAGGAATCTCCTGAAAGTTACATCAGTCTGATCAAGCAGAAGTGATTTTGAAATGAGTTAGGTTCAGAGGGTTAACTCTAACCCAGTGTGAGATGAGGTCAGGTTGACTTTGTTAGTGTGCTGTAAAACATATGAATGTATTTCAGGAGACTGCAATGTTTTCTGCAAAGCGGGATTAAGAGTCCCTCTGGAATGACTCAAGTTGTTTTCTCTGTGTTTGGGTACATGTCAGGTTTAATATCTTTTACGGTAGCTTAACATCCAGTTCATCCAAATATGCTCTTTGGTGCGAGGCATCAAACTCGTCAAACATGCATGTTCACCACAAGCTTCAAACATCTATCAGATTCAAATGATGGAATAAGGACACTGTAAATATCATCACGTTGTAGACGTTTGGCTTATTCTGCTGTCACAAAACCAAAAGTGAGACATGAATGCCAAATGTCAGTATTCCAAGTATTTGGATTAAACTGTTAGGGACAGGTAAAAAGACAGTTTGTTGTGTCCTTACTTCAGCTTTATTCAGTGGAAACAGATATTTTACCCAGCAGAAACTGCAGGACGACATTCACAGACCTTAAAACAACACTGAAATGTGCTTAAAAAGAACACAGTGGCAACCCTTTATGTCTACATTGCACTGACGAGTGAGAGGACTCATTTTCTTCTGTGGACAGCCAGATTTAGCTCAGAAAATGTGGACGTCTGTTGTCTGATGGAATGTTCAGGTCCTAACCCTTCATCATCCTACCCTCATATTAGAAGCTGGACACAAGCATGAGGAGTGGCGAGCCAGTTCTGACTTTGTATACAGGCAGCTCACTCGTACTTGTTTTTATTTTTGCTGATAACAATACCGAACCAATACTGTCTTTTTTAAACAATTAAGTTGTTTTCAAGGTTCTTGTGTGTCTTATGGGTTAGGGGTTATGGGTTAGGGCTTAGGGGTTAGGGCTTAGGGGTTATGGGTTATGGGTTAGGGGTTAGGGCTTAGGGGTTATGGGTTAGGCGGCACAATCCTTTCCATAAAGTGACAGCAAAAACAAAAGGTGCATGACTATAACATCTATACAGCATTTTGCTCAGAGCTTATTAAAGATGACAGGAATAATGGATCAGCACTAAGTAATGTTTCCACTTTTGTCTTTTCTTTCTTTCTTTTAAATCATGTTTTTCTAGTTCAGAAGATGTAAACACACTAGGAAATAAATATTTTTGATATCAAACTTTGCTTTTGTGGTTTGTGTAATTTTACAAATTTAAATTTTCCCATATACTATACTAGGTACTGGTGGTTTTCATTTAGGTTTGAAACTTTTTTTGAGCTGTTTTATCTTTAAAATTTGCCTATAAAAATGGTAAAAATGTTCACTTAAAAATTTTTTTATATATATACCCTAACCCTTGACGCAAAAATATTAAAAAAAAAGGGTGAAATTTTGCTATTTTAGGGCAAAAAATATTCTAAAATCCACAACGTTTGACAGGAATGAATTTCTATTGTTTTACAATAAAATGAGTTGAAAAATAACACTTGCTTGTCAAAGACAAACATTGTGTTACATTGTGTAATTTATGCATCAAATAAACGCCACAATAATACTTAAGTCTGTGTCATTTGTTCACTTGGTCTTCTCTAGTCTCAGTCAGGTGATGTTGATAGCTGCCAGATAAAGATAATACATTATACATCTGTCCGTCCGTCCATCCGTCCGTCCGACCACTACCGATTATCCTTTTCAGGGTCGGGTGGGGGTTGGGGGTATCCTGTTAGCTCAGGTTGTGTGAGACACAGGTAATGCTGAGCTTGTTCAGACATGTCCAGAGAAGGAAGAGTGAGTATACCTGACAAAGGATGCTGGTTACGAAGCTGCAAAGCAACGAGCACATGCAGAGGGTTGGTGTGACAGAGGAGGATGCTAAGAATAGGGTGAGATGCAGCGAGATGATCCGCTGTGGAAACCTCTGAAGGGAGTAGCCAAAAGAGGAAGAAGACTGAAATGTGGACTTCATGTTTGTCAGGAGATTGCTGTCAGCAGGTAGGCCAGGAACTATAAATGGAAGTGTGTGCCACTCCAGAAGATTAGACAATAGCCGAAGGCAGTGAGCAGCCATGGACTTCACTAATAACACATACGGTGGCGCGGTGGTTAGCACTGCTACCTCACAATTGGAATAACATCTGAAAGGCCATTTAAAAACATTTTAATGGGATTCTGTAGTATATTAATAGAATAATTTGAATATAATATGTATAATAAGAATATAATTTGGTAATTGCAGAAATTATAGCTCTACTGTATTTGAGGAATAATAACACTCACAGGCACAAACTGACAGTGCAGAGTCAAAGTGGGCTGGAAAGTAAAGGAAAGCTGCAAAGTTTTTGCACCCCCCCCCCAGTAAATGCTGCCTGCTGATCCTGGCCGTGAGACATCTGTACCGGAAGAACACAAGGACATCTGAGTTTGTATAGCTGACACATATGTAACGTCACTTTGAAACAGTGTGCACAAGGGTACGTCAGTCACATCTGCAGTTCACTGTACTTGAAAATGTGTTCCGATTTCACCAAAACGTCCTTAAATAGGAAGACAGTGAGAGTTCAAGCTTGAGCAGCTTCTCACAACTGATAAAAGCGAAACTGAGAGTCTCAATTAGCAGTTTCATATTCGTCTACGCTCGGAACTATGTATAATTATCCTTGATAGGAGCTAATGTTAAAATAACACGAAAAAGTAAAATGCATATATCATCAGAGGAATGCTAAGCGTCATACTGAAGGGAGTGCATTGCTGTAAATTATATAACAAATCACGGTTATGTTTTCTGTCACATCCCATCATGTTTTTCTAGCCATGCTGTTATTCCCTGTCAGCAGTACAGTGTGTGGCATTGAAGGACAACGGAGGGCGAGCATATCTCCTAGTGAAAGCAGAGGCTGCCATTTGGCATTTCAGTGTTTGGTGTTCACTGCCACCATTCATCTGACATGACCTCTGCACATATTTCCATGAGGAATTCTGCAATGATTTGTGTCTCGTGGAGTTTTGAAAGTCACATTTTTTACTTTATAAACTTCTAGCGTTGCACAAATGATATCTCAGGTGGCATGTTCAGAAAA
>VUQK01031759.1:0-21276 GCA_015106715.1 Bujurquina vittata
GAATTTTAATTCATTGGTTTGGTGGGGGGGGGGGGGGTCCATGTTAGCCATATTTCTGGATTAGCATGATCTGTAATGACAAATACTATAAACAATTAAAAGTTAATAAAGTTAAATAATATAAAATAAAGACAGCAAAGTTTTCTTTCTCCTAGTTTGACTCTCTGCATAAACACAAATGGCTACACACATCTGCTAGTTTCACAACTCGCTCTGTCCAGAAGATGGCGTCTGTGTAGTTTCTTTCTTATGCCCAGTGCTTAGAAAACAAAACAAAACAAAACAAAACAAAACAAAACAAAACAAAACAAAACAAAACAAAACAAAACAAAACAAAACAAAACAAAACAAAACAAAAAAACAGTGAATCCATGTGGATCAAGATTTTTCAGCTTTTACTGAAATTTTGCAATTTCTTTTTTTCCCTGAATCGGAACACGTTACAGGAAGCCACAATCTGAGTTGGAGTACCAGCAGGAGACTTCCGTGAACTATTGTGGGAGGTCTTGGGGCCATGGGTCCAGTTTTGCCTGGAGGACTGAGCTGTCAGGTGAATCAGGTGGTGAAAGGAAGGAGTGATAACACAAAATGACAGACTGAGGGGAGCAGGGCTGGGCCCCTTTCTCTCCCCGTCTGCTTTCCTCACAAGCAACCTCTTTAACCCAGGATTCCCCAGCTGGGATGACTCACACCTTGCAGTGGCTTTAGTTAATGTGAGCTAATAGCATATTCTGTTAAGTGCCATAACTTCTGCCTGAGTAAACTGCAAAGCACACCAAACTCCTCAGCAGCAAGCATCTGCCTAATTATTAAAAAGGCAAACATTTGTGTGTCTGTTTGTCTTCATACCTCAGCACAACGCACATAAACAATAATATTCAACATTTACTCACAGCCTTTTTACACAGTGCTCTTTGATGTAGGAAGAAGATTTAAATCTGACTCTTAATGAGATGCAAGTAGCTTGTTCAAATAATCAATCACTGGGGTTCTAATAAAGAGAAAACCTCATATAAATAAATCTACATGTAGGAAACAGATGAAAACAACTTAAGGTGAGGACTTTAATATTTTCTAAATGACAACAAATCAAAGGTATTTCAAACCACACGAACACAAGTTTTAGAAATAACAATGCTGTGTCACATCGATGCCTCTTTGCCTGTCAGCAAAGCCTCTGGCAGAAGCCAGCATGCACATGTCCATGTGTGATTAGAGTCGACATGCTCTAACAGACACCAGGGCATATGAGGAAGGCTCCTGTCAGTCTGATGCTCTTCTGCACATGTATGCCAATGCAGGTTGACAGGTTTGTATGTCTGAGAAGGCCAGTAATGTATGGTTTGTTGCTGTGTTATTGGCCCTCAGGGTCCCATACACCTTGGCTGAATAACCCCAGTCTGTCCCTTCCAGCTTTTCCCCATCCTAGCTCAGAGAATAATGCTATCACATATATTATCACTTTCTCTGTGTCCCCCTCTCTGTCTGTGACCCAGAGATGCACTAACTTCCAGGAAAAGGAATCAAAATACTTCTTTGCTTCTCCTTTGGTATCCATTTAGTGGGAAATTGCTGAAACAACAGTTAGTAAACAAACCTTCAGCACTGCACGTTCTCCCAGCTGCAGGTGACTGAGCCAGACAATAAATCATGTGACACCAGGCCAGACAGTGTGGCTGCAACTTGGCCCTTGAGTGACAATTTCATGATATTACTGGATGTCTCCTGTCCTATCCTGTGTCATATCCATTTCCCAAAGTAACTTCATTTGCTGCACTCTCTCCGCTCATAGACCTGCATGACCAAGGCTCTCTGAATATCCAGTTCGTAACCTTTTCAAACTACTCAGTGCTAAAAGCGGTGGATTTGATTACAAGGTCATTTTATTAGGTTTTCCTAATCAGTGCAGTTAAGCTGCTGTGATTCTATTTTACTGTCTTCACCAAACTATATGATGCCACAGGATCAGGAAGCCAAGATGGTTCAAAGTGATATTTATGGCTTTCTGCAAGTTCAAACTGACTAACTGCTCACTGGTTATAATTACTGTTCGACTTGGTCAAAAGTCTATAGCTTGCTTTAATATTTTACTTGTATTTGAGCTATAAGATGATTTAAAAATAAATTTTCTTTGACTTGTTTGCAAATAAAAACACAGATTTTGCCCAGAAAATGAACGTAGATGGCAAAACCCCACAAAACACCTGCAAATAAATAAATAAATAAATCCGCGTAACTCATCCACAGCCTGTCAATCATTTGTCAAAATAAAAATTTTGTGCTACTGCCAGCAACATGACAACATGAGAAGGTACTCTGACACTTGACAAACCCGAGGTGGTAAAAATGTTTCAAAATCACAAAGTTTTACTTTGAAAAGCACTCTATTTTTTCACATTTGCATACTGTGGGAGAGAGAACTGTTTATTTTATACAATGTTCAAAAGTCAGACAGCGCAGCAAAATGCATCGATCCATTTTCATAACCGCTTATTGAAGGAAGGACACTGGAGCTTCTCTTATACCTATCCTATACCCACTACAGGCTGCCAGTCTAGAGACAGAAGATAATTCATGCTAAAATTAACACATATGGCCAACTTAGAATCACTAGTTAACCTAATCTAGTCTTTGGACTGTGAGAGGAAGACAGGAGTACCCAGAAAGAACCCATGCAGGCACAAGAACGATCATACCCCACACAGAAAGGCTCCAGAGCCTGCTGGTGGATTCAAACCGTGCAGCTTCCACAAGTGCAACATATGGCTGCTGTTTGTTTGACCTGGATCTTTCAAATGCTTTCCTCATGCAAGTATCCATTGCACTCCCTCTGCATACTGGTGCTTCTATATTGTGTTTTCTTTCCCTCACTAGACTGCCACATAATCTTCCCCGTTCCCATAAAATGTTTCTCTGAGCAGGCTCCTCCTTGGTCACAAATAGTCGCAGCTCTGAATAGTAAATGCTTTTGACCTCTCTGTAGTAAAGTTTGAGTTTCAGATGACAACAAACTCTAGTCCACATCATTAAAGTGAGAAAATATGTGGTTGCAGATTTTTATGTTAAGATGATCTAGCGTGCATGTGATGACTTACACAGTGAATCTATGTGAAGAGTAAAGCTAGTAAACTGAGAAGAAATATCACAATGATATGGATAACAATGATTATTATTATTCAAATTGTAAACATCTGTTCTTAGTTATCTGCATCTGAAGGTTACCAATGAAATTTCTTTGTGTTGTGCACTAAGAAAAAATACTTTTTTCCCCCAGAAAATGTTTTGAAAGCTTCAAATGACATTTGAGAAGTGAGTCAAAGTAGGTGAGAAAAAATAGAAAAGCTCTGCTTTACTGTTGTAAACATTTTGTATACAAGTTAGAGTCCATAAAATAGGAATGCAGTCCAGTCAAAAATATTAGGCTTACGATCATTTAAAGCAATATAGATCCACTGGTTTGCTATAATATAAATGAAATATTTGTTTTTCAAAGCTTTCATGGAGACTGACTGAAAACTGACCAGAACCCGTATCTGTCAGATAGTGTGGGAAGCTCAGCATTTCCCATTGAAATGTAATATTTAAAAAGGCAGCCAATGTAAACAGAGTAAAAAGAGACGATCTTTCTACAGATCATCTTTCCACAGTACCATAACTGAGTGAATGAGACAGGCAGCAGCGAAGCTGATTTCAATAAAATGAAGCACTGCGGAGTTTAAAGGATCATCGGGATTTATTTTAGTGGATGACCTGTTGCTTTCAGGTGAATAGACTTAAAAATAACGTGAGAAAACCTGCAGTCCCATCAGGTCATGCTGCTGGCGAAATTCAACCACTTTTATTCTATTTTAGCTATAAAAACGTCAAAGACAGGCCTCTAGCCTTAGAAATCTATCGTACTGATCATAGTCTATAAAGCAACCTGGACTTTTTAGTTGGAAGACAGTTAAAAAGTGAGGCAGTCAAAAAGCAAGCAAACAAATAAACAAAACCCCCAACATGATTTCCGCAAACAGGTATCCCCAAGTGTAGCTTCAATAACTCCTCCCACTCGGCCCTGTCATCATCACAGGAAAACACGTCCTCCTCTCTCTGAGGTGCTGCTCCTCTGCCTGACTTTTCACAGTCCGGTGCCCCGACAGGACTCAGCGGTCATGGCCGGCAGTCTGACCCACCACGGCTCCCCTAACCCCGGCTACAGCTCCAACAACAACGCGGTCCCGGTGCCGGTCATCACACAGACGGACTCCCGGGACAAATGGAGCAAAAAGATGGATTTTCTCTTGTCTGTAATTGGCTTTGCTGTGGACCTGGGGAATGTTTGGAGATTTCCGTACATATGTTATCAAAACGGTGGCGGTGAGTAGTCTAGAGATTTAAAACCAGGTCTCTTCATGTGTGGACTTTGTAAAACTTGTTTTGTCTTCAAATTAGTTTGAACTCAATTTTTTCCCTCGAAAAATGTGACATCGGAAACTGTCCATGGTGCTGAAAGGAGCATCCATCCACTGCAAACTCTACTAAAAAGTCTTCACAAAGCATCTTGTCGTCGTTGATCATTTTAGCAATACAGGAGATTAACAGATTCATATCAGGAGAAGCGGATTTAGGTCAGGAAGCAAGATAACGAGAACAAATACATGACAATGTAGACAATTCACTCTTTGGCTGGTTTTACAAGTGAGACGGTTTCAGTTAAAACATACAGATTCTCTGTTTAAGCTGTGTGTAAGACACCATTTCACCTGCGATTCAAACAGTCTTAAGCCATTTTTTTTTGTTGTTGTTTTTTTGCGTTTATGAATGTCCTCAGACGTCATTTACAAAGAAGACACTCGTGCATCTCTGTGCAGGTGCTTTCCTTATTCCCTACATTTTGATGGCCGTCTTTGGTGGTGTTCCGCTCTTTTACATGGAGCTGGCACTGGGACAGTTTCACAGAACTGGAGCCATATCAATATGGAAACACATCTGTCCCATTTTCAAAGGTAAGGCCTGAGCTATTCAACAGAATATATACAGATAAAATGAATTTGTTATTTGTAGCCACAAAGCTCTTTTCATTGGTGACATCCTTTTATTTTCTTCTATCCTTCCTTCTCGTGTGTCTCAGGTATAGGATATGCCATCTGTATCATCGCTCTGTATGTGTCCTTCTACTATAACACCATCATCGCCTGGGCCCTCTTCTATTTCTATTCCTCGTTCTCCCCCATCTTGCCTTGGACTAACTGTGACAATGTGTGGAACACCCCCGACTGCACCAACTATTTTGGCATGGATAACATCACCTGGACAAATGCCTCCAGGTCTCCGGCAGAGGAATTTTACACGTAAGTACATGTGTGAGTGGCAGAAACTGTTCTGTGTAGGAATCCTTAACACAGTTATTGTAAGTTTGGTAGCTTTGTTAGGGAAATGTGATCGTGTCTGCTGAAAATGTGATGATTTATGTTTTTGTTTTTGATTTCTTTTTATAAACAGGAGGAATGTTCTTGAGATCCACAAGTCATCTGGGCTGAAAGATGTTGGGGGTGTTCGCTGGCAGCTGATACTCTGCCTTTTTCTCATTTTCACCATAGTATACTTCAGCCTGTGGAAGGGTGTGAAGACTTCAGGGAAGGTAGTTAATTGCTGTTACGTTTTTAAGGATAAGATAAGATAAAACTTTAATGATCCCACAGCGGGGAAATTTGTGCATTACAGCAGCTCAGTACAGAGAAGAATCAAAAGATGAATAAAATAATACAAATTAAATAAAATAGAATAGAAAACACTATATAATAAAATATATAACAACAAAACACATGTACATCAAAAACACTATATACAGATTTCAGAACCACTATTTAAATACACATGTAGAAGGTCAAGTACACAGCATACACAGTTTGCATTATATGAGTCAGTGTAATGAATAAAAATGTATGTACTGTATGGCTAAACTGTTTTACTATAAAACAGAGGAACTTTGTTTCTTTAATCACATATTTTATTTTGGATCTCTGGTTCCCTTTCCTCTTTGTTTCTGTCTCTGATGGATCCTCCACACCAGGTAGTGTGGGTGACTGCCACATTGCCCTACATTGTGCTTTTTATCCTGCTCATTCGAGGCGCCACTCTGCCAGGAGCCTGGAGAGGTGTGGTGTTTTATCTCAAACCACAGTGGGAAAAGCTACTGGAGACCAGCGTGAGTTGAAGCTGGTGGACCAGCTGGTTTGTTAAAAAATATATAATTATTTGGCATTTAAATAACATGTTTGGCCCTTGAGAACTGGATTTTATGCTGTTAAATTAAATTATCCAAATCTTCAGTTTTAAAGTTTTCAGTTACCTGTAGTCTCATTTGGCAAATAAAATAATTAAGAAAAGAAAGAAGAAAAGAAATATAAGTAATGATAAAGAAACCTTAATCATTTAAATAGATATACAAATAAATACAAGCTAATTTAGGCTCTAGTTATTTTTTCACATGTAGAATTTGACCTGTTATTTTCATTTATTTTCACAGATTTGAGCAGGACTGATGCAGCCACCTTTTAGACTAGCAATTTAATTAAAGCATAGCAACTCCTCATGCAGATTTTCTTTTTTTTTAGTGTAAACTATTTGCTATTATGAAAAAAATCTGCTTATAACTTCCTAAAAGAACTTTAACACTTAGCAGGACCTGAGTTTAAAGTTTTCTGCAATTTTAACCAACATTGAGGAGAAAGCGTGATGAGTATTTGACTTGTTAAGATGATGAAATGAAACACAGTTGGGATCTTCCAAAATAAAGATGCATTCACTTAATTTTACCTACAAGTCCTCTGAGAATCGGCCTATATCCATCAAGCCTTCTCATCTTCCTCCTTAGCTCGCTGCTGTTGTTTGCTAAACACGTGTGAGTGCTTTGGTTGGAAGAGAATATGGATGAGGTGAAATGAGATGCATAAATAAACCACAGAGCAGGATAATAAGATGCATAATTGGTTTAGATTTTCTGCCCATTAACAAAGGCCCCCCTTTCTGTCTCCCCCCCACCGATATCCAACACGGTCCTCTTCTTTTTTAATGCCGAATACGAGCTGCTCTTCAGATCTCCCTGCGTACAGCTGTCGCCAACTGTACCACTGACACAACGAATCTCTGCCTGACAAAATAAAAGCAAAGCTCAGACGATGTTAAATCAGTGACAGGGTTAATCTTAGCGAGACATACAGTATGTTGTAAAATTTTCAAATACCCACAATAACCTATAGCACCCCAGAGCTCGTATAGCATTTTATGCCTCTGTGTTTTGTAGGTGTGGGTGGACGCTGCTGCTCAGATTTTCTTCTCTCTGGGGCCAGGGTTTGGGGTCCTGCTGGCTCTTTCCAGCTACAACCCTTTCACAAATAACTGCTATCGGTAAGAACAGTCCCATCAGTGCCCACTGACATATGAGACACTGAAACGTGGTCTGAAACTGTGATTGTCGATATTGTTGGTTATAAATGCAAAGTAGTAGTGGACACACAATGCATGAACGAAACTGGGTACTACTGTATTCTCACTGGAATATGTTTAACACATTCAAAATACTCCAAACACACACACACACACACACATTATGTATATATATATATATATACTGTATATATATACGTGTTCTTTAGCCTCATCATGTTTTTTTGTACAGTTATTCGGTTTTCTTTTAGACAGAACAAATATGTGGCATCTTTCTCTTTAAACCTTATACGTTATTCCAGTTATAATATCCCTGACAAACTGCCAAATTCTGACTTAAAACACTATTTTTATTCAAAGAGGAAATACTAATAATGAAGGAGGCAATTCATAATTACAGTAGTTTGAATATTTCTTTAAATAAATGAATTCATATAATGCTTCCTGCAATTTCTTTTTCATTTATTAGATTTTTTTGAAGTTACATTATTCTTTATTACTCCAAGATTATTTATTGTAGATGATTTGTTTTATACAGTATAAGCATATCTTGTTGGCTTCCTGGATATATGTATGTATCTAGCTAAAAGCATACAAGTACCTCAGAAATATGACAAAGCTTAAACAAGTTTGTAAAGAAAACCTCTTAAAACACCCAAAATATCATCATGGCTCTGTCTGAATACTGCTGTTTAAAAAAAATGTTTTTTCAAAAGTATAAGTAAGCTAAATGACTGCACTGCTGTCTGCCCTACAGTGATGCCATTGTGACCAGCCTGGTAAACTGTCTGACCAGCTTTGTGTCGGGCTTCGTCATTTTCACGGTACTGGGCTACATGGCAGAGATGAGGAAAGTGGAGGTTGAAGATGTAGCACGGGACAAAGGTCAGTGAGTAATACAATAAAATCATAAAAAGAAAAAGCTGATATTTGATATAACTGTTACAATTATAGACACTCAACCAGATCTGTTCATGCTTATTTCTGCGCTTTTAAGGACCAAGCTTACTCTTCATCACTTACCCAGAGGCAATTGCAAACATGATGGGCTCAACCTTTTTCGCAATCATCTTTTTTGTGATGATGATCACGCTGGGACTGGACAGCACGGTACGAGCTGTGAAATCTGGAGGCATTGAGTACATGAGAACTAAATTATGAATTATGCAACACATTTAGCCACGCAGTCAGATTAATACATTACTAATATCATATTACACAGGATTAAATGCTACTCAGTTAAATAATAATTATCACGACTGTATTTCATCCCTTTTTAAATGATCGTTTTAATTATTACCTCTCAGTCTCAGTTACCCAGTAAAATATTTCTTAATTCTTATTTCCTTGACTTCAAACATCCTGATGTAAATGTAAATATTTGACACTATGTGGTTTTCTAATAACAACGGCTGTCTCTGTGTACTTCAGTTTGGAGGGCTGGAGGCGATCATCACCGCCGTGTTGGATGAATACCCCGATCAGTTCTATCACAGACGGGAACTTTTTGTTCTCTGCTTGGTGGTTGTCTGTTTTTTAGGCTCTCTGAGCACCCTTACCAATGTAAGTTATTCACATTTCAAATGAGTCGACCCGAGAGAGCAAAAAGCATGTTCTTGATATTTAAAACAATTACCTTCAATTATAATTAATGTTCTGGATACATTGCAGTAAATTGTAGTAGTGATACATACTGTCTGCTGCTCAAATGAGAGGAAATGAGTGCTGACTGATGATCAGTGATTGTAAAATGTTACTGGCAGGGTGGTGCCTACGTGGTGAAGCTGCTGGAAGAGTTTGGAGTTGGAAGCTCAATTATTGCAGTGGGTTTCCTTGAGGCCATTGCTGTTTCCTGGTTCTATGGTAAAAAAACAACAACAACAACAAAAAGAAAGAAAAAGAAAAATGAAAAGAAAGACAGAGATGCTTCCATCGACTAGTTTTCTGTTTCCTTCCATCAGTAATATCAATTGGTAACCTATAATGTGTTGTATTATTTTTGCTGCTTTCAGGCATCAAAAGATTTAGCAATGATGTTCAGGCCATGCTGGGGAAAGCCCCAGGGCTGTTCTGGAAAGTGTGCTGGGTTGCCATCAGTCCTGCATTTCTGGCGGTGAGTAATATTCTGAACACCCAAAGGTTAAACCTTAACATCTGCGGTTATACTGTACAAAAACCATCGTTTATTCATCTTCACACACTGGAAATACTTTAACACGCAGTTCTTCAAAAGAGGTCAAATGAGCATCACCCAGTTAATCTATCAAGAGATGAGTGTGCTGCAGCAGACAAAGATATGAGCGAAGGCTCATTGTAAGATCAAACGACAGGCTTCAGCAGTGGCCTTTAAAGTTGAAGAGAGCAAACAGTTCAGTCCCTCCTCTGTAGATTAAAGTCTTATCTATGTGAAATGCTTTCCTTAAAATATTTTCTGGCATGCATACAAACATATGCTCTTCAATATCCTTACCTCTTATTTGCATCCACCTCTAAGGTTGCCTTCTTGCTGACATTTTTAAACTACTAAGACTTTATTTGATATATATTTCTTTTTAAAACATGTGACGCAATATATTCCACATATTAATAGATATGGAAATTTTATTCATCCCATATCTTCTCAGTATATCATTGTGAGCTCCCTGCTGAAAACACCACCCCTCGCACTGTTTGATTACAAGTACCCAGACTGGAGCATCACAGTCGGTTACTTCGTCGGCTTGTCATCCTTCATGTGGATCCCAATCTACATGGTCTACAAGTTGGTGTGGACCCCTGGTTCTCTCAAACAGGTTGGTGGATGTGAGCAAAGTCCTGAAACTGTTTCTGATGCATTTCCTTCTGCTTTTTCCTTCATGACTGCCTCGTTTTCTGCAGAGGTTGGCTGTGTGTCTGAGGCCAGAGAGGACAGTACCAGACATCCACGGTGACAGCCTCAACATGGCCACTGTACCATAGAGAGACAAACATCTCTGTGTGCTTTTAGACTGCCATTGAAATCACAGTTTTAAGCTATTTATGGCTGAACTTAAACATGATCTGACATCATGGCTGCTTATCAGTTATGGTGTTGAACTTTCACTGCATATGTACACTTTGTATAAAGGTAAATGCTGCTAAATTTATAATTTTAAGAGGAACTGAGATAGCAATACTTATATCTCTGCCCTGCGTGTGTCTGTGTGTGTGTGTGCGCGTGTGTGTGTGAGCGAGAGAGAGAGAGAGACCTGCATCACCAGGATAGTTTACATTGCCATTTGCCATTTTAAGGTCTTGTTTTCTTGTGGTTGTGGAAATTAAGCTGTAAAATCAGTGGTCTCTTTTTACCTTATAAAGATAGATGATGCCAAGGAAGATAAAAACACACATTTTAAATGTGACATTCAGCACATGGTTTTTATTGCATGGGAACATTTCTATATTTTATGTACTTTGTAGCTTTGCATGCTCAGCTTTTACTCACAGTGGGATCACCAGTGTTGCAGTCGTACCAGCAGTTAGGCTATCATTAGTTTAATCTCAGTTGAGTGAGTCATTTCAGATTATTTTCAACCAAAACCTAAAGTAAATAACAAAAGAGTGTATTACAATGTATACAATGTACTTTATATTGAGACAATAGGTCTGTAATACAGAGCTTGCATCAGATTCTAATGGCAGCTGCTGGAAAAAGTAAAAGTTCCAAAAAAACTTCCAAAAACATTTTTCCCTACAAGTGTTTGTAACTGACAAAGACCGTGATAAAACTGTAATTTTCTTATAGTAAGTGTGAGTGCAGTGGTTCACAATTAAAATACATCCTAATACTTGTACTAGACTGTGGGGTAGGTTTTTTTAAATTCTGGTCTTCATCTGACAGCTTCATTTAACTCCAGATAACCTTTTTTGCCTTAATTTGAATACATATTATACTGCATTTACAAAAACTGTAAAGGATGTATTGATATCTTCTGTGCCTCTCCACAAAATGTTTCCACTCTTTAATCTGAGACTGTTCAAAAAATTTTTTTCTATATCTATGTTTTAGTGTTACCTTATCTAAAATGCTTTATCCTTTATTTACAATTAGGGAACAATGTAATAAGCAAGGTTCAAGATTGTTGTGTGCTTTCTGTTCTCGTCAGTGTGGTTTCTGTAGACGTGTGTGTAAATGAATTATAGTAAAAATGGCATACTTTATCTTTTGTGCCTCTTTTCATTCCAGCAGGTTAAACATGAAAATAAACAAGCAAACAAATAAATACATATGAAAACCACTAGATTTATGGCAGTTAAATTCCACTATTTATGTCAAAACCCTGTGCTTCTCCTGAACTGTAATTCCCACATGATGATCTTTATGTCTCTGTAATGGCTGTTGGCTGTCTTTGCTCACTTTTATTAGATATTCTAATTAACAAGTTCATCTGCAACATCCACAATCCATCCACATACAAGCGAATAGCGCAGCTTAAACTTTCAGATCTCCTTAGTCCCTCACACATACACACATATATGATTCCTGCTAATGCAGCCCCCCAAGACTGACAGGTTGGAACATATACGAGAGTAGGAAGTGGTTTCAAAACATTTGATTCCCCAGTGAACTGCTGGTTGGTGGACGTACAGATCAAAGCCCTTTTGTGTCAGTGACTGCTATTGAAGTAGAGAACAGGCAAGCACAGGAGACATAAAAGAGACATCGCTAAATAGGTGGTTCTCCCCTGCTCGACACGAACAGCTCGAGAAACAGTATATTAAGGCACGAATTACTGCATGAACACACTGTTAAACCCTCCTGCTGTGTCAATAATTCTAACAAGGGGTGAAAGAACAGGAGAAATGAGGGAATAGCAGCATTTGTATAGTTAGTTTTGAATTTTTCATTCATCAGCTATGCAGTTGGACTTGACTGTACTCTTCTGTAACATTTAGTCCTCCACTGCAAATGGTTGGAGTTTCTAGCTGCTGATTTAACTAATGGTGACACAAAATAGCTCAGACAGTTGTAGGAGATTCTACAATAAACTGACTGGTACATATATGGCACTTTTCCATCCTCGAGCACTCAAAATGCTTTCTTACTCCTGGTATTATTCATTCTTTCACACAAGTGCTCTTTTTTTATGCCTAAGCACTTTTAATCTAAGATTCGCACACTCACATAGATGCATCGAGGCAACTCTGGGTTCAGCATCTTGCCCAGAGATACCTCAACATGCAGCCAAGAGAAGCCAGGGGTTGAAGCATGACCTTCTGATTAGTAGACAACCCACGTAATCTCCTGAACTTCTGGATGTATTCAACCAATCCATGTTATGCTGTTAAAATGAATAAACTGACAGCAGTATTTAATAGTCATGCCCTGATTTCTTTTGGTGATTAGAAAAAAGAAAACAATTTTCCAGATTTGAGAAAAGCAGGGCAGACTTCTGTGTGGAGTTTGCGTGTCTGCATGGGTTCTCTCTGAGTACTCCGGCTTCCTCCCGCAGTCCAAAGACATACAGGCTGGGATAAAACAAGTCTTTTTTGGGTGTTTGCAAAAACCGAAAAACCAAACAAAGTTCACAAAACAGGTATCCAGCTGTGCATGAGGGAAACAGCAGAAACATGAGGCCTGGACAGAGACCATAGACTGCACTACAGAGAGTATAAACCAATACAGAGGGTGAAAGGACTGATTAGGCAATGACTAACAGGAGGGTAACGAGATACAGTAAAGCAAAACCTTCAAAGTAAAACAGAAAGTCACCAAAGGAGACTGAAGCACACATGAACACTAACAAATACGAGATGGACACAAGAATACTCACGCTAAAGACACTAGAACACTAGAGGACAAAGACATAAGCACAGACAGAGGAACTTATAGCGAAAAGCTGATGAAGCTAACACTACTACTATCTGAAACAAAGACATGAACCAAAACCCAGGTTGCAAAACTGAAGTTCCTCCTAGAGCAGTCAGAAGGTAAAACAGAACTCAAACACTCAGAGGTGTCAGAGGAAATAAAGCTTCCAATCTATACTAGAATAAAGAATTTAAAACAGAAAGTCAGAGATCAAAACTTCAAACACTAAATAACAATAAATAGATGAAACCCCCTCCTAAAAACAGCAAAAGCCCAAAGATGATGAACTCCATAACTCATTTACGTCTGATTTCATCCCCTTCCAGAGCACACTGTTTTCACTAGCCCTGACAGTCACAGATGGCCGAGGTCATCCAAACTGCAACAGATGGCCCGATGACACTTGGAGTAAACTGTTAAGCAACTGAACTGAACTATCTCGTTTGCTGCTGAATTTAAAAAAAATACTTTCCACAGGTTAAACTAAATTTAATTCAGTTTATTTTATGTAGAGCTAAATCACAATGCCAATGATCTCAAGGCACTTGCTTTTGTAATGGAAAACCCTACAAAAACACAATTATTTGACAATCCTATGACTGTGGGTCTATGTGCTACCAAGTGTTCAGATCCACTGATGAATCAGTCACTGTATCATCTTCAAAATAACTTTTTTTTAATGTTAAGCTCATTAGCCTTAGTCTCCATGCTTGCTTACCCAGGTCAGAACTTGTAAAAATCTCTTCTAGTAATTTTAAAGGGCTTCATATATTCCATTAAAATACAATTTCTGTCTTCGTGCTACAATGAAATGCTGTCTTGTTGTGATGAATTTATCCAGGAAGCCTCCAGTTTTACCTTCAGGCCACCATGACTGGCATTTCTTAACACTCATTAAGCTTTTCTGTCATGTAATCAACAGCTGTGAGAGTGTAGTGGTGTGCATGCTTCTATAAAAGATCAAAATGAAGGACATGTACCTCAGTCACGCAGAGTAATTATATTAGAAGGAGCTCGACCTTTCCAACTATTCTTTGTTGCTCTTTGACATTTCAGAAATTGAAACAGTGAGGGAGGCCACGCAACTGTTTCAGGCTACAAACAAGAGAAGAGAGTTTATGCACTTTGCATTTCCACGATGTAGAGAAGACTCTAAATTATTAGATGGCGGGGAAGACGAAATCCCTTTTAACAGGAAGAGATCTCCAGCAGAACCAGGTGCAGACATACAGCATCTGCTATGATCCATTGGGGGGCTGAGGGGAAAGAGAAGAAAGAACGAAACATAAATAAAATATACTTAATCAAAATCCTTTTAGAAAGGCCACTTTGGGTTCTGAAAGCCGTGAGATATTTTTGTGAGAATTGTTAAGTAATGTAGGTCACAGACTATTACACTGACTGGGACCCACAAGCTGAACACAGACTGTGTGATTACAGACTGGATGGATTTTAGATGCATAACGGTCTTCGAGTAGGTCTTGACCTGAGGAGTCGAGCTGCAAAGAAAGCTGGAGATGCGCTGAGGAGGCTGAATCTAGGTTAAGTTGAATTATTTTTCATGCAAGGAAAAGCTTGCTTCGTGTTTTGTTTTTTGTTTTTTTAATCCAGAAAACAAGTTTTATATATATGAACCTGGGTAGATACACTGCTGGTGCGGAGGAGGGGCAGTAAAATGAAGCACAAGGAAGAGGACGGGGAAGAGGTGCTGCGAAGACCATGATGCAGATTCAATAAAGTTACTGTTAGTTGCAGACAAACAACCATCATATGCTCAAACAAATTAAATTATCAATCACTTACATAGTTTCCAATAAACCTCCAATCGTTTCAGAACACAAAAACCCAACGGCATTAGGACCCAGATCCTACAGCGGAAGAAGAAACCTCTCACAGCCATCCTCATCTCATCATCATCCTCCTCCATCCTCCAGCGCGATGATGCTGCGTCTCTTCACGCAAGCTGCAGTGATGTGTTTGGCTGTGCTGGTGGGCGCTGAGCCCGAGGACTACAGGGTGACCGAGAGAGCCTATGTGGTCCTGCAGAAGCAGAACTTAGGTGAGGATAAATGTGAGGCCTGTCGGTGCAGCGCACTGGAGGCTAGTGGAAGCTGTTTATGGACTGCAAATTGTTTTTTCCCCTCTCTTTATTCTCCACTTACCATAATTTTCTACTACAACAGAAAACTTAAAGCCAGTAACACCAGTTTCCCCATCGTCCTAGGCTGTGTGTTGCTGTGTTGCTATTGGCTGAATGGACTCTGCAGCTTGTGCTCTTGTCCTTACAGTCGCACTGGGGAGTGTCCTGGCTGTGCTGCTGTTGCTCATGATTATTATGGCTATCTGTGTCTACAAACCGCTGTCTCGTCGCTGACATCGTGGAGGAGATACAGTATGAAGCGAGAGACTATCCTGCTCTCTCCCTGAATAATTACACCTGCTCCAGTACCGTATCCATCTCCAGATGGGACCGGACTGAAGGAAAAGCAGAACCCTGCCACCTAGCTGCCAAAAAGCCTAACTAGACCTACCCAGGGTGTATTCAATTTATATATCTTTACTGGGGTTTAATTTATCACGATCTCAGGTCACGTAACAATGTCATTTGAGGTGTACACACAGGCACACCTACAGTGGAGTTCAAAGATCTGAGACTGGGCCTCACGTTATCAGCAGAAAACTGCTTTGCTGCCATCACCTTTTTCACCCATAGGTGAAGCTCAGCAGAGATCACGAATAGACAAAGTTTCTAAGGGGGCAGCGATACCATGCACTTCATCGCAGTCTAAAACTTTGCAAAAACTGGATCGGTTTTATTATTTCATTTCAGCATGTGTTCACTGTCACTTAAAAGCAACTTCATCACAGGTAAATAAGTTTCTGAATAAACAGTACCAGACTCCAAAAGCTGCAGTTGAAATAATCACGTCAAATCTTGGCCGCAGAGAAAGAGTGGTGGTCTCCAAACAGTTTCTTTGGGGTTAGGGAGGTTTGTATGTTTGAGATTTGTGTCAGTAGCAGGAGGGTGTACACAGGGAGAGAGAAGGATAACGGTGTACGACACCCAAAGCGAAACATGGGGAAAATATTCAAACTTCTCTGGAGATGGACATCTGTGCTGAACTGACTCCACCCTGACCCAGGGGAAGTGCCACTTTCATCAGAGACATCCTCCACCCTCTGGTTGCTGCAGGAGCAAACACTCCAGGTTTTGCACAAAGTACTTGAAGACAGCGAAAGACATCACAAGAAGCTCCGGGAATCATTTGCATCAATAGCTGTTTTGAATTAAAGCACTGGTCGATTTTCTGAAAATTATGTACATTTTTAAGGCTTTTAGACCCCACTGAATATTAGTTCATTTAAAATTGCTTCTGTGCAAAGAGTGAGATGAAATTAATTTAAAATGCTCACCAAATTACATGACTGGTAATCTGGCCACTTAAATATTCTGCATACAGTGAGTGCCACATTTTATTTATTTGGGCTTCAAACCTTGAGATGTTGTTAATAGGTGTATTTTTTTTTCTTGATGAAAAACAAGTTATTTTGATGCAAGCATTAAATTTTTGGATTACAAAGTGAGAGCGAGTTTTCATTTCTGTCTCTGCTTTGATTTACATCAGACCACCAGTAGAAATGGACACAACTGACTGAGCCTCATGTGCAGGATAAAATCAAGTAGTACCAGGAAATGACTCATTGCTTCACCCTAAATGTGGAAATCTGCACAATATCGTACTGAAATGAATTATAATCCCAACTGTGTTTTTAAAATATCCTGTCATGTGACGCACAAATACTTTACATCACGGTTGGCATTAGTAAAACACACAGTGGCTTCATAGGAGCTGAGTTTTCATTGCTTTAATCTGCAGTGGAAATAATGTTGATGCCTTTTCCCACCAAGTTGTTGGTTGGTCTCCAGTCATGAATCATGCAAGTTTAGAAAATATGCAGACTCCACACAGAAAAGCCCCTGACTGGATTCACACCCAGGACCTTCTTGCTGTGAGGTGATGGTGCTAATAACACCACTGTAGAAGGTGCATATATGTTTTAATTAAAACTAGCTCACAGTCCTTTATTACTACAGTAACATCTGTGTGAGGTTTTCTGCATTCCAGCTTCTCCTTCAGCTACTTCACTGCAGATAAACAGTATGGAAGTTTTATACTGGTCAAATTAACACTACTTCATCATAAACATTTCAGAAAATGCTTCCTTTGTTTTTCATATATAATACATACATAGAGATATTTTTTTTAAAAAACATGCATGTAGTCATGGAAATAAAGTGCTTTTATTTCACAACATTTTGAAAATTGACACATTCTCTTAAACTTTTAACACATTATAAAAAAACCTTTAGAGCTCAAACGGCACATTGCAAATATTTGCATTAAATTAACTAAAGCTACCATTTTCAAATTTGACATTTCAGCAGTTTGGCAACTTAGTCTTTACAGTTAGTATCTGTTCAGTTGAATCTCCTGATGCAGTCAGCTGCAGACCTCTGATAAGTGGTTTTTGTCAGTGAGAGTCAACTAGAGTGGTTAATGCATGTTACTCAGCATCACACAACTGAAACACCTCATTTTTAAACTTCAAAATGTTAAAGAAATTAATTTAAACTGTTAAGTCTGAGTTGCACTGCATACATTTGTCTTTTTTTTTTTTGGACATGCATCAGCCCCACTACGCGTCAGAGAGAAGCGATCCTGGGCACATGCGGAAAAACCAAATGCCAACGTATGGCGCGCATGCTTGACCTTAGGGTCTGTGCTGTTTCTTCTTCTTTTGCTCAGAGGTGTTGAGTTGTTCGTGGCTAGAAAAACTAGACTGCCCTTTGGAACTGGACACCAAGTGGTGCAACTGCTTCTCAGGTGAATGATGGTTATAAATCCACAGACAGACTGGTCTTTGCTATTGCATTTTTGAATTGAGGTGAAGTTGCTCAGTGACAGTTTACAAAAATAAGTCCTTTATCACGAAGGGATCTGAGGAACCAGAAGGAAGGAAATTCAAGCCCCCCCCCCCAAAAAAAAATCCTTTTTGCAGCAGAGATACTATACCATGCGGCTAATTTCAAATTTCTTTCAAAGCAACATACTCTACTGCCTCTGTAGAGTGTACATTCAAGAAGACACATTTACATATGAACATTTGACTCAGTGAACCCAAAACTTTGATTTAATATTGGCATAGTGCTCTTATACGCGAGTGGTACCATTTTACAACATTTACCTGGCTAAATTTCTTTCAATTTTACAGCTGAATAACAAAATTATTCCAAACTGACGGGGAAAAAAGAAAAATTCAAACCCTGAGTTTTCTTCTTTTCAGTGAGTCTATGATTCTCAACAAAGTGACTCTGTATGGTAGCTTTAGAGTGAAAACACTGCTATGTTTGCTTTTGGGGCCTTAAGTGTCACATTTGTGTGCCAACACTATAAAGTCACCTTGAGCAATACGTCAAACTTTTTTTGTTCCTAGAACCATGATACACTGATTCCTCCCCACTGGATACACGAGTAAGAGCAATACCTGCAAATTGCTGCTGCAATTTTGAACTACAACGAAGAAACTGAATAAATAAAAAGTAGAACCCAACCAGAGTTATCGCAAACAGCCCAGGAATGAAGCATGAAGATGGACACTCTCACTCTATACCGAGATAGAAATATACAAAAGAGTAGAGCTCTTACCAAAATACCTTTTGAAAAATATTGGATGCACAGAGTTTGATTTTGGCTGTGCAAGAATGATGTGTTAGAGAAAGACATCTGCAGTTGCATAGATGGAGAGTGGTTAGGAAGGAAAATTGAGGTGTGGTGGTTGCTTTCTAGATCAGCAGAACTTGTATTATTATCATTATTATCATTATTCCCTCTTATTCCTTTTATTTGTCTGTGAGCGACAGCTGCAATATCCTCTCCAGCTCCTCCTCCTCTTGCTTCCTCACCTTCTCCTCTTCCTCTTGAGCTCGCGCAGAAAGCTCCATGGCTAGACGCAGGTCTGAATCGGGGCTAGGGGCAGAGGCAGAGATGGCGGGGCTGGAGGTGTCTCCATAATCCACTAGCACCCCCTCTGGGATACTCCTAGAAGGACAACAACAGGAGAAAGAGTCACTTTTACTCGCTTGCGTTTACTGACAGAGGCAATGAAGCAGAGCAGTGCACCCTAACAGGTGTACACTGAACAAACTTAAGGTGCATAGAATAAATATGCCAAATCTATATTCCCAACATCCCTGGGACTGCTAAGCAACAAGCACATCTTTTGAAAACATTTAATAACAGATTTGTTATGCTAATGCTTAACCTTCTCCTACCTATCACTCTGGTTAATTGGCACTGCATCACCGAACTCCCCATGAGCATCATACCAGATCACCTCCTACAAACACACAAAAACCAGCAAATTACAGCGTGCAGCACGTGGAAAATCCTATAAGAAGATTTTCGAGTCAGCGGCAATTGCTCTGACCTGGCTGGGGTTTTGGCGAGACTCCAGGAGACTCTGATGGATAGCGAACTGCAAAAGCTCCTCATCATTATTGGACACAGGCATATGGCGCCCGCCCCCTCGGCAGTGATATGTCGCAGGTACCTCAAACACTGAGGGACACACCTGGAATGGAGGTGGTGCTGGGTGGAGTGTGGGGAAAACAAAATGACAAACATGCAGCTTGTATTTAAATATACTGAATAAACTGTCAACTTTCATACCTGCTGCTTCATTATCTTCTGGCGTTGGTGTGACTGCCGCTGATGTGTTTGCTTCCTCCTCAGTGCTGCATTTATTTACATTACCAAAAGTAATCTTGGCATTAAGCACATGAAACAGTGGAATCTCTGAAAGAGGGGAACACATGAGATATCAGAAAGGGTATCAAGGTGTTTCTACAAACCTAAACTTCAATTTTTAAAAAATACCTATTTTAACGGGAAATCCAGGAGGAAACTTCAGGGTTACAAAGTCCCGCAGTCTTGCAAAATGGGAACTTGTGCGAGCCATGAGGTCGATAATGGGGGTTACCTGCTCCACCAGGGAGAGGGGATGGTCCTCGCTCATCCACAGGGTACCTTTAAACCTGCATGAGAGAAATGTGATAATAAAGCAAGATATTTAATTCCACAATACAACTAGAACAAAGCTAAGAAAATTAAAGGATTGGGTTTATGAACACTTTAAATTACTTCTGTGTTCGAATGCTCAGTTCAATGGGACGGCCGATGTCTCTTTTCCCAAGTTCAAAGTCAGGATCAAAATATTCCTCTGGAGTGATCGCAGTGGGATTGTTTGCAGTTGCATATTCGAGAGTCAGGTCCTAAGCAATCAAGCAATCTCAAGAAATAAGTAGGTGCGTGGCAACAAAATGAATCATTCTTGCATAACTGCTGAAGAAACATCTTACTCCTTGTGCATTTATGTGCTGCTCCACAGTCCCCAGCAGAGACTCCAAAATATTTCTTTCACCTTTGAGGGAAAAAAACAACAATAAAAACAAACTACAAAAAAAAAAAAGATAAAAAAAAGCATATACTGAGAAACTATACTTTTTATCCTTGCTTTCTCCTCATCAGTAAGATGCTCCGTCCGTGTCCTGATTACCACGTTTACATTGTTCACACTGAAAACCTGAGAAAATGACCAAAATCTAATGTTAGATAATAAAATAAACAGCATTCACAGTTTTCAGTGGTAATACTTTGGGTGCTTTGATAACTTCCATGCACCTTTGCTTCAAATCCATTGACTGCTTCTGTTTTATCAGTTCTCCATCCCCAAAGCCCAGACTTCATCCTGTAGAGAATGGGGGTGGAGGGGTGTGTGTGTGTATGTGTGGGTGGGTGTGTGGGTGTGTGTGGGGGTGTGTGTGTGTGGGGGGGAGGGAAACAAAAAAGTGGTTTACTTTTAGAAAGCAAAAACAATATCCTAGAAGAAATACACCAAAATCCTTTAAATTAGAACATCCACAATGCAGACAGTACAACACTAATTACAAATGT
>VUQK01031763.1:0-26187 GCA_015106715.1 Bujurquina vittata
CCAATGTTAGATTTAGGTCTGGAGCAAAGGTAAGGCCCATAATCACCTTTTATGTGAAAATAATCACAAGTTATGGCCCTGGGGTCTTCCCAGAAGGCCACAGCCATTACACATTTGTGAGGCACTTCATTTCTTTTTGTTTTACTGCTGCCCGTTTCATCCCCTGGCTTGCTGGCGCTATGACAGACTCTGTCTTTGTGCTGTCAATGAAATCAGCGTGAAAGAAGTGTGAAAATATTCAGCAGCATTTTGTTCTTGTTCCACAAACGTCCCAGCTGTTCAAGAGCTGGAGGCTCATGGTTCTGAGTCTGGACTGTCTGCAGCCACTCGCTGAGGCTCTCAATAAGACCGGTCAGCTGACCCATTGAGTGGCTAATTGATTAGTTTAGTCGGTTCTTCTCTAAGAATTACATGAAGATTAAATATATTTGGTAATTTTTTTAGGGCTTCGTGGGGTAATAATTTGTATTTCCTGACTGGTTGGTGAAACTGTGTTTCTGAGCTTTGGTTGCTGGCTAATTGCAGAGGTAGCCCATAGTCTACCCACCTGTCTGCAAACACTTGCCAACCGCTCCCTGAGCAGCAGTCACACTGAAGGGTGTGACCAGAAATGAAGATTTCTCACCTTCAAAGTAAAAGTTGCACCTTTTAAACTGTATTAGGTGCAGTGCTGAGGCACAACTTTTACTTTGAAGGCAAGCGGTCTGCATTTCCTGTTTTGGTTGCATTTCTTTTCAGTTTTCACTACCGTTTGGCTGGTAGTGAGCAAGTGTTTGCAGATAAACTACTGGTGACCCCAGCAATCTCCTAGCAACCAAAGCAATCAGAAGGAGGTTTTTGGTGCAGCACCCTCTTTGTGACCATTATCACCCAGCAACCTCCAGCAACCTGTTGAGGAATAAGATAAACATCCAAAAACTACTGTAGCTTCACAGGGTCTTTCTGCTGACATCATTAGCAGACAAGCTAAGGTGTAGCCCTTTTCTGTGAGCAGGTAAATTGTTGTTAGCTAACAGAAAGAAGCCTGTTCGGGTCTAATGAAACTCGTTTAGCCCAAGCTTGAATTTGGCCTTCAGTGAGAACCACAGAGGAACTCTCAGAGTCGTCTGAACGAAAGATTCTTTGTTTCCTGGGATCAAATAATCCCTGAGCTGTTAATGTTAACGCTAGTGCACTACTGGCAAACTGTGAGCTGTGATCACATGATTTATGCTCCAAACACTAGTAACTCGTGTTTGATCGCAGTTTATGTTCTCCAGGTTTACCCGATGGTGGCAGCATTTTCTTACCGTTCCAACTGATGAAGCCAGACACACTGGCACAGACATGTTTTACTGGAAACACGATGCTGGGCTCCAGTCACTGAAAATCCCTCCTGGATAGATGTAATTTCCCAGCATGCATTACACACGTCCGGGAAAGCTTTCTCAGCTCACAGCGATCGTGTTAAGCAGAGTAAGCTGATCCCTCGAGCTGCGTGCACTGAACTGATTGCATTGGGTCTGATTGGATTGGTGTCCTGGATGGGATTAGGGATGTCCGAGCTGATAAGCAGGAGCGGCGGTGATGTGTATCGTCCTCTTCATCCCTATCAAGGCCTTTCTATCTCTGTCCTCTTCCCATCTCATTTCACCCTCCACTGCACACCCTCTGCTCTCTTCTTACTTTATGGTTAACATCGACTTCTTTTCACCCTGTGGTTTGTTTCAATCTTGCTTATTTTCAATTAATTAAACTCAATTAAATTCAGCTTTATTTAAATAGTTCAGCTTCACAACTGGGGATGCATTATTGTAAGATGAAGATCCTTACAGAGTTATCATCCTGCTCCTGTCAGGTGCTGCCTGCACTGGAGTCTTGGGAGGTTGGAGAGATGATGGTGGCATGAGGTTATCAACCAGGAGACTGTAGTTTGAGTCCCATTAGGACCTTTGTGTTGTTTCACTTCCACCTGCTGGTTAGACTCGGGCATTAAAAACTACCTGGTCAGGTTTAGGTGTACGCAGTGCCCCATCTTCTCATCCACCTCTGACAAAACCCAATTAATCCTATTTGGTTTTTTCCCTCCCGTTAGTGCTTCACTGCACCATTGAACTCACTTATTGGCGCAGTATTGATACATCTGCCTGCACGTCTGTTTGTCCTCAGGTGGGACTCTTTGACTGAAGATGGGAAGTGATGAGAGCCGTGAGAGGAAGGCCGAGGAGACAGAAGAGGAAACTGAAAGCCACGAGCAGTCTGACAGAAAGGACCACTCAGCTTCTGAAGGTAAGCGCTCACATTGGTGATGGAAGTACGAGGCCTAAGGACGATGGTTTGATGCATTTGTGTTCCCCCATGTTCACAGCAGGTCAGAATCTGGCATATTTTTAGTAACTGCTGACCTGTATTCATGTTGAAAAAAGGTTTTCTTTGCTTAAAAAGTGATTTCTTTTTATAGACGTCAATGGGAGAAGGAGTAAAATGTCACAGAAATGTGTTTCTCCTTCACAGAAACACCAGGAGAGTTGCCCCAGAGCAAGATGGGAAACAGGAGGGTGGACAACATGTGTTTCATGATCTCGTGCACTAACTGGTACTAAACTGGTCCTGGTGTTGGGTTGATAATGGAACAGAAGCAAACTGTGGACAACATGCAGCTCTGAGGAGAACCTCTCTGAATCCGTTTAAATCTGCGGTGCTAAAATATCTCCTGCATTCTCGAGACAAACTTTCCTCAGATTCAACAGCAAGACGAAGACACAAAGAAGTTCAAACGAAGGGTCACGAGATTCACGGACTGCATGTGAGAGACGTGGATTTCTTGTAATGGCAATAAAGACGAGTAAAAAAGTGTTATCCAGCATCCTTTGTGGGTTAAGACGTCGGTGTTAAAATGATCATTGTGAAGACAGCTGAACAAATGTTTCTTCAGTCGCTGGTGCTCTAGGAAAGGAAGGAAAGACGGAAAAATTAAAGATGATAAGGAAGGAATTACAGAAAAGGATGGAAACGTAGACTGGAGAAGGGAAGGAATGAAGATAGGAATGGGAAAAAAGAGCAAAGCAGGGAAGAAAGCTGAAAAGAACGGAAGGGAAAGGGATTAAAGAAGAAAGGATGGTGGAAACGTAAGGAAAAAATAATCAAGGAAGGAAGAAGGGAATGAAGAAAGGAAGGGAAAATTAAAATAAGGGAGCAAAAGGAGTAAAGAATAAAAAGGAAACGAGAAGGAATAAAGAACGGTGTAAAAAGGAGAGCTGATGCTGCGAAAGCCCAAAGAAATGCTCCACAGTGGCATCGAGCACTTAATAGGAACAACATTAATCAGCAGAGCAAAAGAAGTCTCAGTTTAAGATGTGATGGATTCATCAGCAACATCATTATTCACGTCTATGATAAGATTAATGCTGCATATCTGACACGTACTGTCATAATTATGAGAAAGCGCTCAGGTGGTGATAAATCATCTGCTCGAGAGGACGGGGCGATGGCTTCGCCTGATTTAAGTTTAATGAATATGAGCTTGTGTATCAACACAAGCGGGCTCCTTTTCCAACAAAGTTGTTTAGAAAGTGTCACAAAAGCCCTAACTGGTGTGAACAGACGGGAACAAAGAACAAGAAGGATGACAGACGAAGGCAGCGTGAGTTTGTTTAAAATATCAAATATTACAGCTTCTCTTTGCTCTGAAACCACTTAAAAATTAAATATTCAACTCCTGTTGCTGCAACAGTAAAGGGAGCAAAGAAGAAAGAAGAAGGGGACGGAGGAAGGGAGAAAGGAAAAGGGAACAGGGAGGGAAGGAAGGAAAGAAGGTTGGAGGAAAGAAGGAATAAGGGACGGAATGAAAACGATGAAATGGAATAGAGAGAAGTAAGGAAGCACGAGAGAATGAAGGAGGGGAAGGAAGCAAAGGGAACAAATGGATAAAAACTCAAACTGCAGTTCCTCTCATGTCCATCAGAGGCTCCATCAGCGAGTCAGTCTCCATAGACTGTAAAATGTCCAACTTCACAGCAGAAACACATTTGCAGCCTGCAAGACAAACTGCTCTTGGCTGTACGGAGACCAAACAACAGCCGTGCAGGGTTTGTTACAATCATGTGCCTGCATACTGGAGTGAGGGGAGGGGCTGCTTGGATTAATGGGTGTCCTGCAAGTGTGTCACGATGCAGGACTCAGGACTAGAAGATGAGCCGGGTATTAAATGTAGGTAAAAAGGGCCCTTCCTGTAACATGTTCTGAGCAGCCACCTATGCCACATGGGGATAAAGTAACTGCCTCTGGTACAGATAATGACACAGCAACATGAACTCTGTGCAAATGCTGACACGAACGCTGATGATGGGCAGACGGGACGCTGTGCTGACTCTCTGCTGCAACTTGTGGTTCAGAGGGGTGTGACATGAGCAGCCTGACGCTATTTGAGCTTTAACACAAAAGAAGCCTTAGACATGTCATGGCTGTTATTTCTTCACGTTCAGTCAGTTTAATGTTTTAAATACAAACTTTTTCTTTGCAAATAAAGAATCTTCAGAATGGGAGATTGTCAGCTCTTCAATGAAGCAAGAGGGCAGAGTGGGAGTCTTTCCAGGATCGGTGTCCTTGTGAGACATCAATAGATCGACTCATCAAAAATGTCCAAGGGGAGCCTTTAACGTGTTAAATGGTGACGCACTGACACATTTCGAGCAATTACACTGTCAGCCATGAAGTGTATGAAATCATAAGCATGTGAACTGACCCAAGGATCCATTTGTAATAAACACTGTCAGCCATGAAGTGTATGAAATCATAAGCATGTGAACTGACCCAAGGATCCATTTGTAATAAACACTGTCAGCCATGAAGTGTATGAAATCATAAGCATGTGAACTGACCCAAGGATCCATTTGTAATAAACGCAGTCAGATTTTCACCAAATGACACATTAAATCTCCATGAAATTAAAATGGAGTTGGAAGGCATCAGCTAGTCTGCTCAGTCCCATTACTGCGCAGGTGGCCGAACATATTGCATTTCACCAGAAGAGGCGCATACAGGTCCCTAAAGGGGCATTTCAGCAAAATACCACACGGCAGATTTATGATGCACATCTGGTAGATTTATACTGCTCATCATATTGCAGATGCTCTGGAGCAGTTAATGAACCTGCAAAAAATTCACCACCATCAGGGCTACTAAAAGAAGGAGGAATACACTTATTGCACATAATGTACATACAGAAAAGTAATGCAAATACAACCAAAAGTATGCTTGTTTCCCTTTTTAGCAGGGAGATCTATAAAAATGTGTCTGCTATGCAGCAGCTGTCTGACAATAAGCAGTGTAACAGCATCAAAGTGAACAGTGAAACGTCAAAAGCAAACATTCTAACATATAACATATATCAGGAATAGCATTCCTGATATACAAAAGGACCCCCGGGGGACATAAATATCAATATATGAAAGGAGCGAGGGAAGTGTTTCAGAAATGTAACCATGTTCATGGGAAACTCAGGTGTCTGACATTCTGTTCGATTTTTTTAGAGCCAGCTCACAACAAGTGTTATCTAAGTTTTATAAAGTGTTTTACATAGTAAAAACTCAGAGAAATATCAGAGAGAAACTCCCAAATCAGACAATTCCCTATGGTGACAGTGGGAAGGAAGAACTCCCTTTAAACAGGAAGAGAACCAGACTCAGGCTTCTTGGACAGTCTGTTAGTCCAACAAAGCCAGAGCAAAGGCAGAGAGAGGAAAGAAGGAAACATAGAAGAAAGGAAGGGAGGGGAAAAGGATATAAGACAGGAAACAGCAAAGCCACAAAGGAATGAAAAGGGAAATATAGGAATGTGAAGGAAGCAAGGAAAGAAGGCTGAAGGAAAGGAAAACTATAAGAAGGAAAGGAAGAAGAGAAGAAGGGAAGAATAAAAAGAAATGGGGCAAAGTGGAAGGAAGGACAATGAAGAAAGAAGGAAAGAAAATGGGAAAGAAGAAGGAAGGGAAGTGAGGAAGGGGAAAAGGTGCAAAGAGGAAGAAAGGAAAGGAAGAACAGAAGAAAGAAAAATGGAAATAGATTGAGTTATGGATCCTGATGTGTCTCAAATGAAATAAAAAACACGTCAGATCATTTTCACTTTTATTGACAGTTCATTGTTAACAGAACATGGTGTTATTGGTATATAATTGGCGTGGACAGTAAAACCAAAGCAAACAGAACGAATTCTCTGTTCCAGTTTAAATAAAACTTTTATCTTCTTAGAAATAAAACGGCAGTTATAATTCTCAAGTCATCAACGTAAACATGCCTATCCAATAAAAGCATCGTCATAAAAACGATATGACGTCATGTGCAAAGGATGAAGACTTTCATCTTAAATAAGAGAAATAAAAATGCAAAACTTTCCAGAAGCTTTTGTCTTACTGTTTACACGATATCCAACTGGAACAGGATAAAAACAAAACCGTGGTTTATTTTACGTGCGAAGATATGAGCCAAGGTCAGATTTTTTTCATTTTAATTTTATAATCAACCCATTTTGTCATAAAAACCCAAAATCCAAAGAAAACTCAAACTGTATTTACAGAAAACCTTTTTGCTTTATAAGAAAAACCAACTGAATTGAATCTCTCTTAAAGCTATTTCTGATAAAATCTCCCTAGAAGAAGTAGTAATGAAAGTATCCCGAGAACATCAGTT
The DNA here is from genome assembly GCA_015106715.1 of Bujurquina vittata. Taxonomy (NCBI): domain Eukaryota; kingdom Metazoa; phylum Chordata; class Actinopteri; order Cichliformes; family Cichlidae; genus Bujurquina; species Bujurquina vittata. Next base: position 6,663 of record VUQK01031763.1, read on the forward strand.
TATCTTCAAAAATTCTGCCACACTAGCTTTGATATGTTTTTATTCTCCTACATTTTTTAGAGAACAACTAAAGGCAACAACAGGCAAGTTAAAGGAAGACTCAGCCACGTGAAGCCACTCTCAGCCGGACGTTTGTCAGAGATGGTTCATCTCACTGTCACTGTGCGCACGATGCAATTATCGTCTGCAGTCACGCGGCCAGAGACCGGCACTACTGTTAGGCAATGCATGCAGCGCAGGAACAGGGGCTCGAACCGGCAACCCTCCGGCTGCAAGGCAAGCACCCACCCACTGCGCCACTACCACTACTGTTATGGTCATTGTGGTTCTGGATGGAGAAAAAACATTGATGGCAAACGTGCCCTTTTATTTTACAGGTTCTATAATTTTGGGTTTTTTAAATTCTGATTTCTGTGTAACAGGATTATTAAGTCTGGAATCAAGCTTCCTGTTGGGCTCGTTGTGTGAGGATAATTTCAGCCTCTCTGAGAACGCAGAAATATAAAAGAAGCTACAGCGTGAACCTGAATGCTCAGAGAAGATCAGCTGGATAAATTTAATATTTAAAAAATCCAGTGAATTTACTTTTTTTGTAACTTTCTTCCTCTTTGAGTTAAACCGATTGGGTCAGCAGGACTTCCATGTCGTCGTGTGAGCGAGTGTAGTGGAGGGTAAGAGTTGATGAGATATCCCGTTCACCTCAATATTTGGAGTTTCTGTGACTTTATTTGGGGTTTATTTAGCTGATTATTTTTCATTATTTTGTGTTTTGTGTATGTGAGCAGCCTTTAGCGGTCTGAGCTAAATCAGCTGCTGTAGACAGCACAGTTTATTTTAATATCACAGAAAATAGAACATAAATTGTAAACATCAATATTAAAAGTAATTAAAAACTAATTTTTATAAACTCAATATATATTTTTTAAATCCATTAAAATAAATATTTCCTTTGATTTAATTAAAAAGATTCTGTTAGGGACACAAAAAAAATATAATTAAAGTGAGTTTCTGTATTTGACATAATCAGGTTAGAGAGAGTATTTTTAACTAAATATTTTAAGGTATATTAATTTAATTCTTAACTTCCCTTGACCATTTTGGGGCATATTAACTGATAATTTCTATAAACTCTGATTTATCTGTAATCAGAGGGGGTGTGAAAACATTTCACTTTTCATCAGCTCTGCTTTTTCAGGCATACATTATAAAATAACAAAAGTATTTAAACCAAACTTTCACATGTGGCCCCTCTGATAGTGTAACCAAGTGCTTCATAGGTGCAAACATGCAAGTAATCAGATTACAAAATTTGAAGGCCATCTAGTTGCTTTGTCCACCTGGTGATCCATCACGTCCACTCAGAGCTCCTGAGAGCCTGATGGAGTACAGCGGGCAGGATTACAGTGGAACTCATTAGCTGTTAAGCTTGATTGATTTCCAGGGGAAAGAGCAGCTAACACGTTATTGACTGGAAACAAGAGGAGGGATTTGAACCCGAGCACGTTCTTCCATTATACGTGTTCATATTTGTGGAGCTGCTGTGCTCTCAGGGCAAGATGAAGTCCTCCAGAGGCCCGCGGACCCAACCAAAGTCCCCCTAAAACACAATATATAAATTAAGTTTAAGGGTCATTGGGACTTAAAAGCCTCATGTACAGAATTGCCAGTCAAAACTGATTAAAATGCTTAAAAGGTTTGTCCAAAATTAGGTTCCTAAAAGCTTTTTTTCCTCAGGAGGTTGTACCTCTGCCACCATCTTTGTAGTTCTAAATATTCTTTCATGGATTTCTGCTCTGTGTTATGTCCCTAGCAAACTGTGCTGTGCGTCCTTATATTATATTGTACACTGTATGTATTTAAACATTATTGTTCACTAATTTATTGATAATATTGAATCTGATCATTTAATTTCTATAATGCTTTTATTTTCAGTAGTCTTCCCTGTTACTCCTGTTTCTGTGTACAGTTTAAGTTAAAACTCTGAGATGCATAAAATGTGGTTTAAAGCTAATTTTAATAATAATTAAATGGGCCTGTAATGTGTGAAACCAGCTTGGTGGACTCAGTAGCCTTTTGGTCATGGTGTGCCTGGAGACCCTGAACAGTTTGCACAGCTGCTAATTCTGCCTGGTGTGCACTACATAAAAATACACCGACTGCTTTTCTGATCTTTTTGTTGTCACATTGGTTTGAAGAAGCGTCTCCATGAGCCTTGCTAAGTTCTCAGTGACCTGTGCTGTTCTTGGCCGGCTTCATACTTTTTCATGGCTATGCAGATGATACTCTGTTTTAAAGCACCTTGAGACTGCTGTTGGTGTGATTGGTGCTCCCTAAATAAAATGGAACTGAATTAAATTTTATTTACCATGTAGTGTAACACAAAATAACACAAACCCCTAGCAGCTAAGCTGTTACACTGTTTAGAGGAGCTAAAAATCTGTATCTCAAAGTTTCTTCAACTCAACATCAACAACATAACAGAGGTTATACTGACCTCTGAAAACATTAAATATTCAATAAAAACTGGGGTATGATTTCAATATATTAAAACTCAAACTGTGAAGGATGGTTTGTCCTGTAAAGACGTGCACAGTCATACATGCTGTCATGTACTCACCTACAGGTGAGTCTTAATAAGTCATCTATTGCACATTTACAGCAGCTCTAAAGGCTCTGCATCGTTTTACAGGTCATTTATAATTGATTTAAAACATTTATTACTGATTTTTAAACCCTTAAGTGGGCAGTATGCTTCATATCGAAGCGCGCACCTCTATGTGCGAGTATTTGATCGGATGGTCTAAGCAGATGCTGTTCATGGTCCCTAAAAACAAAAGGATCATTTTTCAAATGCCACCCTTAAGATTCTGAAACATCTAATTTCATAACTTTGTACCACTTCAGATTTGCCTAAACTTTGATCACTTTTAAACACATTCTTAAGACATACTTCATCCTGACCTAGCTTTTATTTGAGGTACAAATAGGCTATGACTTATTTATTATATATTATACATACAAATTGTTATAATGTATATTTGTCTTAGATGATCTATATATTTTCCATTTTATGCCCTCTTTTGTCCAGCTGTACTGAAATCTCAGCACCACCTAAGCAGTTGCATTTGATTTTCAGGAATCGTTGGGAAGCTGGTGGACCTGTAAAATAAAGTGTCACTACATCCACGGTAGCTGCATGTCTCAGAAATGTGTTGAAAACTAAAAGAGGTGTAGTGCCTCGCCGCTGTGGTTTTTCCTGCACTGACTGCATGGTGCACCATCTCTGGCAAGTGTCACCCTAATTAGGAGTGGCAGTGTCAGATAACTAAGTCTACCTTTAAAGGCAACTCACTGTTGTCCAAAGCCACCAGATCATCATCAACAGACCTGGGACAAAATGAGCTCTGATCAGCAAAGTGGAGACGTTTCCAGTTGTTCAGGTGTTTGTCCTGCCTGGCTCACAGCCAAGAGTCTCCTTTTGTTAAACTGAAGCTGTCGTGATGGACAGTAAAGCAGTGCGACTTGTCTAAAGAGGAGCAATGTTTGGAAAGAAGAGAAATGAGCTGCAGCAGACAAATGCAACAACAGCAGCAGAGATGAAACAAGTCAAAGCCAGTTTATCCCAGGTCTGCATATCCATAAACAAGGAGCCTTTGGCCTCTATGACAAGTACAAAACTGAGCTGAATAATTACGTCTCAAACTGAAAGAGCTGTGGACAGACAGCATCCACCACACACTTTAAAAATCTCATGTACATATATTTTGTCGTTATATGTGTTCCATAAGTAATATGAATAATCTGATCACTACAGTATGTTTTCTTCCTGTATCCTTCTTCACTTTGCACAAACAGACATCTGCTGAAAAACACTGTAAACGGCTATTCGTCTGTAAATCCCAATAAATATATACAAGACTTTTCTTCTAAAGTCGGCGTGGCGGTGTCACATATCATTTAAAAAATGCCTGTGCAGATTTTTCCTTTCAGGTAAAATGTGATGGAAAACTGTATTTTACCAGCTCGCCACCCCCTTTGGGCAAACCTGAACCCTCTCTATAAGACTGCAGGCCACTCGAAAAGCTGAACTTCCTGCCTAACTGATGAAAACCCTCCAAAAACTTTCCTTTTATCCAACCTGATGAGGACTGAGCACACAGGGCTGGTTTTACAAAGGCATTTTAGACTCGTCTCGGCAAAGGTTATACTGTACATGTGTCATTTTTGAAATAAAAACGAATAAAAATTGTGACTTTTTGGTATTTAAGGCTAGCTGGTGATACTGTTTTAATTAAACCCAAAACTATCCACCTTTACTTGTTTTACAATATTAAAAACTGTGATACAATATCTGAGTTAACGAGTTTATCACACTGCATAAATAAGATGAAAGATAATCTTAGATCATTCTGTAGAAAGAAGTGATCAATTTTTTTACTATTTGGCTTTTAGCCAAGAAGCCAAAATCCAGTAGATTTTATATTTGTGGTAAAAATGATTTTTAACTATTTGTAGCATGCAAATTAAAAGCAAAACAATAAAAAGCAGTTAAAATAGTTGTAGTAATAAAAAGTAGTAAAATTCCATATAGATGAAAATCCAAGACGTAGCGGTGTTGTATTTATTGTATGTTTATTTTAATATTTATATATTTTTTAAGTCTTTCCCACTCTCTTACTACAACTTGAATGATGAAGATGATGAATTATGTAGCTGTGCAGTACTGATGACGATGAAGGTGGTGCAGTATCTTCGCCCTCCGCCATTACTGCTTTTTCCGCTAAAGGCGTAGGGGTAACTCTTTGTCTGAGTGATGAACATAGTTATGGGGTTATCCGCGATACACCAGCGCCGCAATAAGTGAACCACAATGTAGCGAGTAACGACGTCTTTATATATATAATTTAATGGTTAACATATGTATAATAACACCACGTTGTCCTCTTCTCCATTTCACAGAATAATAATAGTAAGTTTTGCTGCTCTAATACCTGAGTACATAAGTTTGTTACACCAAATAAATAGAAAAAATGTATTTTTAAATATACTATAAAAGTAAACATCTTAATCCTAAAACACCGTCTGTGTTGCTGATACAACGTATTTCAAATTTTCCACCATTCGCAGACTCCTGGTAACAATCACTGTAATAACCCTGTGTGGGCTGTGAAATACAACGTATCAGCTTTCACAGACCTCCAATGGGACAAACGATCGCGTGATTACAGTAATGCAAAGTGTGCATGATCGGACGTTTCAGTGGTGATAGGCTCTGTGTTACAGGCTGTTAATGCTGGTAACAGGTCCACCAGCGGTGATGGCTAGGTGTTAAACTAACCCTAACCAAATAAGTTCAGTGAGACTTTAGGATCTAAGACTGTGGTTCTAATATTTATTGAACTTTATTACAAATGAAAGGGGGTAAATAGAACATGATTTGAATTTAGAATTCATTTATCAGCCTCATAACAAGCAGTATGTGGATATTTACATCTTGCACCACATATTTTACTCTTGTAGTGTTTGTATATTTTAGCCAGTTGGTGGAATTTTCCGAGTGACATTCCTTATCCCCTGGAAAAACAGAAAAAGTTCTTTGCTTTTCACAGCAGATTAGTCCAACTTAGAGTCAGCATTAGAGATCTAGTGAACCCTGACTTTGAAGGTAAGCCAGAGTAGAAGCCTGTCTTTGTTAAACCAGCCCTGGGACTCATTCACTGCCAAAGCAACTTCACCTTGACAGGAGCCTGAAAAAGAAACAAAAGTCAAGCAACCAACAAAAAGCTGGCAGCTCGAACCCGAAAAGTGCTGCAAAAATCAGCACCAAGACCTGCATGAAAAGGTTTCTCTCAGTGTCAACACGTACTGCTGAAGTGCCCTGGAGCAAGGCACTTAATCCCCACCTGCATCAGTGCAGCAGCTCAGCGGCCTGCGACATTGTACAGAGATGAAAAGTGATTTTTAATCTGCCTGCGCCTCTGCTACCATCACACATACATTAAGTACAAGAGAACAACACTGACGTCAATAATGATGCTGCATCCAAGCGAAGTCACTGCACTCTGACACTGTGAATGAGCACCAAGAGCGAGAAGAATGACAAAGGAGACCATTATTATTATTATTATTATTATTACATGCCTGTGCTGAAGCGGGTGGAGACCCCCGTTAGTGAAATGTTTCTCCCCTCAAGGCGAATACACCGTGAGAAAACTCTAACTCTCAATCTCCGTCTCATCTCTCACAGCAGCTCAGGACAGCCCTGCACCGAGCCCGGCGCTACGATATTTACAGACCACAGCACACCGCCGACAAGGAGCCCCCACCGTGTTCCCCCCACAAACCCCAGGAAGACAACCAGCAAATAAATCACCAATAAATCTGAAATCAGCAGTGTTTTATAAGTCCTATCAATTATGAAGCCGTTTAGAGTTAATTAGCATCCAAGCGTAACTATTTTCCATACCAATTCTAAGACTATGAGAATTGTTTTCTGCCGCTTTAACCTTTGTAAACTGTCCCTTTGGGCTCTGCTGGCATTTCACAATTCATCCTGGAAATAAGCAGCTTCCATACATCATCACATCCCAGCCTTTAATCAGCTGTGTTCATGTGCAGCCCATCTTTACGCTCTTTTTAAAATTTCACCGTGGACTGCATTTAGGAGAAGTCCTGTTACGATGCCACCGAGGGGAGGCTCTGACTGTTTGCTGTCTAACAACTTGAGATTATCAAGCTTACGTGTTTGTTTAATTCAGTAAGACTTCAAACTAGTGCCTGAGCCCACAGAGTCAAAGAGTTCACCGAGGTCACAGCAGCGAACGTCTGTGCAACCACAAATCTTTCTGCAACCAGAACACTCGGCCCCTGGTGGCCATTAAGGGTGCTTTCCCACCTGTACTCTATTCTGGTCTGAATCAACCGATGAGCTCTTAAACCTGCAGCTTTTCCCCACGGTTTAGTTTCCTTTTACACAGAGAAAACTTCAAGTGACCCAAACTGCGTCACTAGAACCAAGTGAAGCCTCTGCTCATCCTATAGCAGCTGCTACCATTTGTGTCCTCTGCACATCTACCACAGGGAAAGCATTTAGTTCAGACTGCAGCACACACCTAGGAGTTGGGCTGGATTGAGGTTAGATTTGTGAAACTGGACATTAAAGTTTATTGTAACACCTGTGGCGCCATCTTTAACTCTTAATTGAGCCTCAGTGTCTGCTCTTAGAGGATCTGGACCTGGAAATGACTAATAAAGCCAGACTTAACAAGAATATAATGACAGGACATACGACCCCATCCCAGTTCCTTTTTGGAGTGCAGCTTTTCATTTCCTTTTTAAAATTTTCAACCAGTCAAGGAGCTCCAAACCATCAAACCACCAAACACAAGCTGAGAAAGCACAAAGAGAAAAGAGGAATTTGGTCCCAGAGGCAATTTTCTTTGGATAGACATTTGTGTTTCCGCTGAGCTACACGAGCCTCCCAGCAGACATTTTCTGCACGCTGTAAACAGGCTTAAAGGTGGAACAAAAGGAGTATAATGTCTTGTTCGGCATTTATTGTACACTTTCAAGGAACAGATATGCACTTTTCCCCACCCTTTGGAAACAGAGCTGTGGGGTATTGAATGCCATCGATTTCTGCAGAATGCTGCATGTGCTGAATTGCTCTCGACAGCAGCAAGTAACTTCAAGGATATACACCAACAACACATTCAATTACTGCAGGACACAGAGCTTCGTGAATGAAACGCTGAGGGCACAGAGAGAGATGTGGAGGGAGGCCACATGCACCTTTTTTAATGTTTGCAGTCTTGAGCAGGTTTTAAAAACTGGTTTTGCCGCACTTACTAGAGCAGGACTCACATCATTTTTAGGAACAAGATAAAACACGGAAGTTTGAGTTCGGATGAACAGTGACTCGGTAAGGATGTCCCAGCACTGATTTTTAGCTGGAGGTGTGAGGTCATGGATGGGGTACTCCAAAGCCCCTCTGGGCAGCAGAACGGCCTCCGAGTGAACCGTTATGAGTCGCGATAGTAGAGTTAATGGCTTTTAAATGAGCAGCTTGTGTGTTTAAATAAAGCATGCTTTTTAGTTAGCAGCACAGTGCTGTGGTAGTGGAACATGACTGCTTCTTTGAGGGTACATCGCTCTCCCTGCTAACAGCACAGCCATTTCTTATGTTGGCATCACACTGTTAAACTTCCAAACTTAACCACCAAACTCCAGAAAATCCAATTTGTTTAAACCAAACAGGATTTTAGTGAGAACAGATTGGACGTCGATTCCAATCTGTTTTATCAAATCTCAATTTATGAGAATAAAAATGTCCTAATCCCAAACACATATGATGTAACTTGGAGCTTTAAATCCTTAAATCCATCCAAATAACTTCCTGCTGTGAATCTCAAGAAAGCATCACAGTCTGATAAATGACTGATCACAATCACACAAAAGTAACACCCAGTGACTTTAAAAGAGCCAGAGACAAGGAGCAATATTGGCACTTTTCCATAAAAATGTAGCCTGCATAATAAAATCCCTCATCAAATCAAATTGGATCAAGTTAGCTGAACGTGACAGAGGGCTCTGTACAGATGGATTTGAACTTAAAAGTTAGGAAAGCAGCGCAGACAGACTCAGGAAGAGGTCAAGGGGGAAACAATTATAGGGACAAGAGGCTGGATGGACGAGGAGCATTACAGCAGGACGGTGAGAAAAGACAGCGGGATTAAAGTGAGGGAGGGCACGTAGCCCCGATTACAGCTTTGTGAACACAAGTACTTCATTAAGCTCAGTCAGTGGCCACAGCAGGCGAACCCATACAGACCCATGCTCTGCCTCCAGCTCTCCTGTAACTTTCCTTTTCCTCCTTTTGTGCACTATTGCAACTAGGCTTTTACAAATTAAAATGAGTTAAAACTGAAAACCTGTTTTGGGACAAACATGTCTGCAAATGGAATACATTTCCCCACCAAATAACCAATCACTACAGCATTTTACCATTATGTTGTGGTGTGGTTTAACCCCTTTCTGCAGATGCTGTTTCATGCTCAGTGTCTCCTCATCTTCAACTGAAGAGGATACACGGATGAGTGAATGTATTGCATTAAATTACCCGACTAATTATCCAATTAAAAGGGAAAATTGTTTTTCCTTCACAGAGTCAAAGTCAGTGCACTCCTTATGCCACGTGCAGTGTGGGAATGAGTGCAGTCAAGCCAACGTTACTGTTTGGAGACAGGATGTCTTCTCCTTATGACCTTATGCTTGTTAAGTGGTCACCCAAAGGTCAGGAGTGTTGCATGCTCAACCTCTGGGTGACCAGTTGGTTTCCACAATAACTTGAAATTGGTCACCGACTGCAACAAAAATTCAATGCCATCACTCGGCAACCACCAATTTTTCTAGTCCCAACAAAGGTTGCCATCCTAGTTTTACTCTAAGTGTGAAGGAATCATTTCTAAAATGAGTTTGGCATGCCTGCTGGCATTTTGTAAGATACTTTTATGAATTTTAAAACAAGCGTAAGTCATGCTTGCTAGTCCTCAACTTTGGTCAGTAAGCATCCTCTTTCCACACACCACAAATATCTGGAGAAAGGGGTTATCCAGGAAAATATTTGTGACTTTAAAGAAAGCCATAATAGTTCAATAACCCAAATGCCACTCAAACACAACTCCAGAATTAAGAGCATCAATCATATCTAAAAAAACATTTTCAGAGGTGAAATGTAGTTATGTATATCATTACACTTTTTAGGAGATAGTGCTGTACTCTGAGGATTCTCCCTCCTCTGAAAGTGAAAGATAAGAATAAATACTGACTAAAAAACAAAAGTATTTAATCTCTACTTGCATTTATCAAACTTGTAAGAATTACATTTTAAAAAAGATCAGTGTAACATTTAAGAGCAGCTCTCAAATCAGTATTAATCATCAGTATTAATCACATGTATGCTCAGAGCAGGAAAAGCCAATCAGACACCAGAATTTATCCTACTTTGAAGTTCCTTCCTTAGAAATAAACACAATTTACCCAGTGATATGTTTTTAAGTGCATAAACACGAGTAGTTTTTCTCCGCGTAAAAGCCTTGATATCTTCAGTAGCAACAACAGTAACAACAGTCCAATATATTTTATAACATATAAAAGGTGATAGAAATTAAATTCTCCTGCATGAATTTCAGCTGCTGGTAGAAAAGGTACGTCCAACAAATGTTTAAAAGGAAATCAACCCAAACTTTCTGTTGTGGTTAGCACCACTGCTACATGCCAAAAAAGAAAGACTATTCAAGTAAAATGCACAGATAGGGCTAAAAGGTTTTTCTCTGATTTTCACTGCTTCACAACTGATATTTTCTACAATCATTAAAAACCTGTTTATCAATAAATGTTTACTCAGCACCCCTAAAGCTCCTGAAACCTGGCAACATGTTTAAGATGTTTCACTGTTAGTTTAATAATTATCAGCCCCGTTTGTGTGCAGCAAGCATATCAATAAGGCTGTAGACCTTTACTATCAGCATACGCTGATGACTAGCAATTTTACATCTGCAAAAACCCATCAGTCAAGGCGGTGTGAATCAATGCATTGAATTGTTTCTTTGTGTGTGTGTGTGTGTGTGTGTGTGTGTGTGTGTGTGTGTGTGTGTGTGTGTTTGTGTGCGCTTAGCTGAAGGGAATTTTAAGTTGACAAAGTTAATAGTGATTATTTTGTGTGTATGGTGAAAAAAGAGAGAAAAGGGTCTTCTTTGACAGTTTTATATCTCAGAACAACCGAACACAAAGAAAACAAACATCAGTGATCCACAGAGAGATCCGTGGTTTTCTTTTTGTTATGGCCTTTCTACCTATATTTTATTTTCAAGTTTGATATTTTAAACTGTTTCTCTTTTTTCATTAAATTTTATCTGACTTATAGAAGTTCTCATGTACAAGTTAAAAGAAACTTGGAGGTGATATCTGGCTTAGAGGAGCATATTCTTTCGGCCCCAAACCCTTTTGTTTTTCTTTCTTTTTTAGTTTTCACTGAGAAGGGGAGTGGTGTGTTGTAGGTCCCAGAAGAAGTTGTCAAAGTTAATTTTTTTCCTCTCATGAAATTGCATTTTATGTGCAAACACAACCAGAAAGATGCATTTTTAAGTCTTTCGGATCCTTTTGGATGTGCTATAAGACATAAATCTCTCACAAGCTGAGCCAGAAATCAGAATCCACTCCCAGAAAAACCTTTTCAGTACATCTTCAAACTATGTCCTTTGCTAGCATTTTTGCCCATTAGCTTACATTAGCTAGCTAACACACGACTGCAGCTTGACTGTCTTTCATTCGATGACCTTTGACCTCTTCCAAATCAAGTTGCCTGTCATACCCACTCCTGAACAGGGTATTTGTAGTAGTGCTGCGTCATGGTGTTTTGTTGTACTCCTTTGTTTTTAAACTGAAAGATTGTGTAGACCAGAACCAGGATGCACAGCGACAGAATGCAGGGGATCACCACAGCGATAGCATTGACTGTCGTGGGGACGTCGTTGATGGTCACCATGATGTCCACGTCATCTACGGGAAGCTGGCGGTCCCCACGGTTACCGTTGCTGCCGGAGCGCTCCATGTCGGACTGGTCGCAGCCCATCCAGTCACGCAAGATGGACTTTGGATATCCAGGTTCCACCGTCAGCTTTTGGTTGTCAAACTTCCAGTACTCCTTCCCCTTGTAGAAGTAAGTGTAGACTGAGGAGAAGAAGGTGAGGGGGTGGAGGAGGGTGGGAGAGTGACATGGGTGATGGAGGAGGGAAAAAAAAGGTTGGAGTGATATCAAGGAAAGAGAAGAGCAGAGGAATTAGTGGTTGAATTTCATTCTTTTGAAGCAGAAATAAGCAAACGATTGACAAACTGGGCAACTACCCAGAGTCCCTAGAGCAGGGGTCTGGCCACGTCATCTCAGTGGAGGGTGTCTGCATTAAGGCTGAAGTCTCCTCCTATTATAAGTGTGGAGTCAGAGTGATCAGAGAGTGAAGTGAAGAAAGCGTGAAAGAAGGAAGGGTCATCAACATTTGGTCCGTATCTACGAGCAATGCATAAATCTGTATTCTGAATAGATAAATTAAGTATTATAAGTCTACCTTCTGGGTCTGATGTAGTGTTGTTAATGTTAAAGTTTTTTTTCCTATTAGTCAATATGGCTACTGTTCCCACATCACTGTATATTCAGTGTATCCGTGCGCGTTTTACGCTATCGCTCACATGCAGCGCTCTGATTGGTCAGATCTGTTTGTTTGCCTGTGAAAGTGAGAAAAATCAAATTTGATTCGAAAAAATAAATGCCTCAAATTCATCCTGTGAAATGGCGCGGTCGGTGTGAATGGCTGCATGAAGAACAGGCTGGTCCCAAAAATATTTTTAACGCACGAAACAGTCACACAAATTTTACGTGTTCAGTGTGTCAAGGCCTTTCCCTTGCCCTAAAGGAACCTAACTGAAACTGGGAGTATTTGATACCCTGGGATGTGAATGTACTTTCCATCAGGCTTTAAAATCAGCATTATTACACATTAGGCAGTTGGAGGGGAGGCAGCGCAGCACGGTTGTGTACCATTTGATGACTAATCTTGTCAGAAGCATGAAAACCAGTAAACTGATCAGCAAAGTCCAACAAACATTTTGAACTGACTAACCGTCAGCTGGCGTCTATTCATGGTTGAAAACTAGTTCAAAATGAAAGTTGTGCCGATGTGTCACGTTGTGTCACTTGAGTGTAGCTTTTGAGAACATTTGTGTTCAACAAAAACAACATTCTCGAAAGAATGGGAAGAAAAAAACGTCTCAGTGGTGACTTAAACTCATCTGAAGCTTTAAATCCTTCTTCTTTCTCTGCTGGGTATGACTGCATGTATTTCACATACAGTCAAAAGTCTGGATGCACTCTCCCATGAATGGGTGAGCACCTCCAAACTTTGACTGGTACTGTACACAAAGGGAACTCTTAACAGAAGGACTGTGAGGAAAAATGCATATAAGCAACTTGATTTTAAACATAGTATCTTCTAGAAACTATGTTTGTTTAGCATGTAGCTAAATTTAAATGAACCCAAACCCCAAGTTGATTGATTGTGACCCTCTGGATGTTAAGAGGTTAAGTTCATGTGCTCAGCTGTGTTACATGTGATGCAACATGGCTGTTAAATATAGTTTCATCCCATTGCAAGCTGTAGTGCGGCAGCTTTGAACCACCTTAAATTTCTCCTATTGGTACCACAAGATGACCAAACAGCCACTTCTCAACCTCACTGTGCACATATTGCAGCAGTTACAGTTGCTCCTTCAGTGTCAGTACTCGAGGTTGCACTTGGAGGCCCAACAACAAACAGTTATTACCAGAAAACTCCACAGTGTTTTTTTTTTAATTCCTCAAAAGCTGCCTCTGAGGGAACAAACAGTTCCAGCATAACACAGACAAACGCTGTCCTTCACGCTTTCAGAACATCTTACTCCTTAACTGAAAAGCAGCAGCACCCCCAGCTCTGGTGTGTCCCTGTGGTGCAGGACCTTATTAGAGATCTTATTAGAGATCATTTCTATTGTGATGTGCTGGTTATGGGCAGCTTCAGTATTTTGGTCCCAGCAGAGGCTGTTTTTATTAAAGGACCATGTTATGCAATGCCTGAGAGACAGGTGCCGTCACTGACAGAGACACACGGAGAAGGAAACACCCTCACTTAGTGACACAGAGAAAAGAGTGCACTCGTTAGCTAATATTGGTATTTCATTAAATATCTGCTGCTTCCCCCTTCTAGCCCTTCAGTTCAGCACAGAAGCAATATTTTACAAAGCCATGCAGAGTAAGAACAGAGCAGTTGGTTGGATTTTCTTGTAAAAAATAAAAAACGTTAGGGATCAGTGGATCTTCCCAGTGGCTTTCTTTGTCCCACTGGTCACTTAAGCCTGGTTTACAGTCCCCACATCGGCTGTGCCGCGTGCCAACTGTGATATCACTATCTTCCCCTGAAAGATGGGTGTCACTAGGGGTGGGCGATAGTGACTAAAAATAATATCACAATTTCTTTTAGCTGAATGGCGATATACAATATATACGCCGTATATTTTTTCTTCCTAAAAGGTATAAACAAAAAGGCACTTCTGAGTCAAGCTACATTTCCCAAATGTCACACAGACACTTTTATTAACATTCAACTGCAGATGTACTTGAGAAACTGCTTAAAAATAAACTATTGGTATATTTAAATAATAATGCTTCTCAAATAAATTAATGCTTTTTTCCTCCACAACAAAACACTCACAGCTCTGCTACTAAAATGTAAACAGAAAAGATACTGAGCAAAAACAGCAAAAGGCTGACTTATTCTTTAAAAACAATCTGCAGTGAAGTAGACTTCACCAAAGTGCTTCCTCCTGTGTACTCTTGTACAGCCAGTACTCTGTGAAAATAACAAAACATTTAAACAGACTGAATAACAAAATTCCATTTTCAGTCCTTTGGACACAGTACGAATGCTGTATGTACAAAACACGGCGACAGCGGAGGGTTTCAGGTTTCCAAAACTCTTCGTTGTCACCGGAAAAACTCGATAAATTTGTCGCTAGTCGCTTTTTGGCAAAAAGAAGCAGTAGGGGGGTCTGAAAAGCTGCAAAATCTAGCAACAAAGTCACTAAGTTGCTACAGGAGCATAATTCGCTGCGCGGTGGGGTGACGTATTTACACCATGAAATTAGCATATCATGACATAATTTATTTTCTCAGGCAAGATTTTTTTTACCGGTATTGTCATGAATGATATGATATGGCCCAGCCCTAGGCGTTGCCACTCAGAAGAAAAGCTCCACATCAGTGCTGATATAGAAGAACAAGCCGAAAAAGGAAGCAACATAACTGCAGAGATTCTTTTCAAGGTTTCCTCCAGAAAGCCTCCTCTTTCCAAGCTGTTGCAGCTTCTCCCTCTGGATAACATGGGAATCTCAGAGATTCTGAACTCATCATTGAAATGGTGGTTAAAAACTGACACCATCGCACACTCCTGTGTTCAATGCGGCCGTGTTGGGTTACAAAACCAAGAGGTGCCCGTTTACTTACTTTCTTGTGGTACAATTTGGTATTACATCAAAGTACAGGTTAGCCCTATTTTAACTTTAGTTTATATCTCTTCAACACATACAGTGAATTTATGTATTCATACAACAATTAAGCCAAAAAAATAACCAAATCCAATTTAAAGTGTTGGTAGTGACCAGTGTGCAGTCTGCCGTGTGATTGAACCAGTGTGCAGAAGGAATCTATGAGCCTAACACACGCTCTGAACCCAGCGATGCCTCCACAGCACTGACTGTGATGGAATTACATGCTGAAGTAGCTCAACAACAGCAAACCCTCACTGGGCTTCTTGTGATGTCTGCCTATTCGTCTGCTCCATCACCTCCAAACAGGCCAGAGGAAACAAACACAGTCACACACATTTGTCTGCTGAGTCTACAGTCCCTGCAGGCTGGCTTCTCACCAACAATACAGACACACAACGCCCGGCTGGCCATATCATCCTGTCACCATGTCACACACAGATCGCCCTCAATTCCTCAGAGGAAGGCACAAGGTCACGAGGTCACAGCTCGAGGCAGGGAAGTGATGATGGGCAGTTTTGTGTCTCACGCCTTTCTCGTTGCATTTTATGGATTGTGCAGCATAAACACTCAGCTAACAGAATTTAATTCAATCTAAACGTAAACTTCTGATTGTGACTCTTCTGGCTGCATGAAATTGTTGAAGTCCAGTTTGGGCTGTTTTTATTGATGGTTTTGCATTAAAATCATGGTTACATGACAGTTACCTGCATATTACGTTAGTTTAAATGACGGGAGGTGAAATTCTGAGCAGAAAATCTGAAAAGGTTTTTGTTATTAAACTCATTTATTTAAGCCCCCGCCCTCCAAAAAAATAGGAGAAATAACTGTCAAATTTATGAGGAAAAACTGGAATATTTAAAAGAGAAAATAGCAAATTTAGAAGAAAAAGTTAATCAAAAAAGACACATTTATGAGAAACTTTTTTTTAGCAATTTAGAATAAAAAAATGTCAAATTTATAGGATAAAAACGACAATCCTACAAGAAAAAATACAAGAGAAATGTATGGGGAAAATATGTGAAAAACTGGCAAATTTACCAAAAAAATTGTCAAATATAGGAGAAAAAAGGTAAATATATGAGGAAAAAAACAAATTCACATGAAAAACTGTAATATCAAAACAACAAGCAGCCAAATTTCATTATAGAAACTCGCAAATGTATAATAAAGATAATTTAACAAGAAAAAAACGGGCAAATTTACAAAAACAAAATATCAAATGTCAAAACATCTTTTGGGTCCATACACCATACTCTGTAAGAGAAACTATTCTTCAGCTTGCATGAAAATCAGCAACTCTGACCGTTCTCTGCTTATATGATCTTATTTCAGAGAGCAAAACCAAAATAATAATTAGCTGCAACTCACATCCCTCCCTGCTGATGAAGGCTCCCTGGGGAGCATCCGGTATTCCTTTCCATACTGTGATGGGTTTGGGGTATCCTGGATCCGCTGTGCGCTTCTCCTCATTGTAGCGCCAGTACTGGTCCCCTTTGAAGAAGTAGGTTTTCCCGACGGGCTCCCACCGCAGTGCCGTGTCGATACCGTCTTTGGGGAGGGAGCTGCCCAGCTCCACCAGGCTGTGAGGGTACCCTGGCTCGGCCGTGACTTCCTTAAACACCCAGTACTTATCACCTGGAACAAGTTTGAAAATGAAAGTGAGCACGTTTTATTATCAAAAACTTAATGTCAAGTTTTGGTTTTACATAAGTATAAACATCTGTAGCTAAAAAATGTATCCAATACAGAAGTGCCATAAGTGTAGTTCCACTAATATCCACTTGAGGCTCCACGGCAGTGAGTCAGTCCCCATAGACTCTCATGTTAAAGTGTCCAACTTTACAGCAGAGATAAACATGCTTACACTCTGTTACACAAAAACATCATAACTCTTGCTTTTATTCTTTTTAAAGGTTAAAATTAGGGCTGTAGCTGCTTTGACAAACTGGTGGATGCTGATAGACGCTGCACTGGAATCACTGAAATGAACCTTAAAAGTTTTCGGAGCGTACTCACTACAAATATCTGACCAGTAATATGGTGCCATGTAGTTAATTGTACTGACAGGCCATCCAAGAAGCCTGAGGTCCAGTTTTGGTGAGATTTTACTTGAATGCTATTTAACACTAATTACCAGATATGTGTATTTGTGCAGCTGCAACAACTGTTGCATTTGTCTATCTTCCTGGGTGTCCTTGAAGGTACTGTATCATGGCTGAATGATTCACAGGTCACCCACTGATCGGAAGGTCGGTAGTTCGATTCCTGGCTGCTTGCCAATGTATCCTTGGGCAAGATACTTAACCCCAAGTGGCTCTCCAACGCAAGTGTTGGAGTGTGAATGTTAGATAATAAAGCACTTAGCTTAATTACTCATGGAAGTGAATGGGGTAAATGTGTTGTATATGTGCGTTGAGTGCTCAGATAGAGTAGAAAAGCGCTATGTAAGAACTAGTTCATTTACCATTTGATGCACCTGGTCTGGCTTCCTTTCTTTCATTTTCCCTCAGTAAATGGCCAAATTAATCACACACTTCTGTCCTTCCATTATTTCTGTAGCCTGGGATCAGCTAATAACTCTAAAAACACTCCTCTCATCCAAAAATGATCAGTTCTGGCTACAAAAGCTAACATGGTATCAGCAAAAATGCACTGCAGCATCAAAACAAGGAGTCCAGAAACCAGTGGGTGTCAGGCTGGCTGTGTCTATCTTTCATATACAGTCTGTGGTTGTAGAGCAGGTTTCTAACTTGTGTCAACCACAGATTGCTGCTCTTAAAGGCTTTATTTTTTTTTAAGTGAATTATTTAAAGAAAATGCGGCTTCTCCTTCAGTTTCTAAAGTGATTATTTAATGGCTGAAATTCCAGATACAGATCATCAGCAATTTCTGGCCTACAGCTGATCTGTCTGCCAGTTTTTCCGTTTAAAATCCACTGCTGGCTGCCGGGAACACTAACAGAGGTGAAAACATGTCCTTCCTGGCATCATAAATCATAATCTTTATAGGTATTCTTTGGTTTGGTGGTGTGGGGATGTAAGCATAGGACAGAAGCCTGAAATTTAACAGCCATGATGGTTTAACAGCAGTTGGTTTTCACTACAATGAGAAAACAAAGATTAAACAGCTGCTCTGTGCCTTAGTTAAATATTCAGCTCTTACTGTTCAGAAGAAAGATATGAGCAAAACACAAAGAGACATTAAATATATAAAAGTACTCAATTAAAGCCCCCTTTAAAGGTTGATTAAATATCCTGATTTACAGCAGCTCCTTTAGAAAGCCTGTACTCATCATCTAGAAACAAAGAGCAGAAAACAAAGATTAATACAAAGGCAATGAATCCCAATTATGTCCTTTACAGACACTAATAGCCATTCAGCAGGCATTTAAAGCAGCTTTATTAATGTAAATTATGAATTAATGGGTAGATTTAAGCAGGCAGTTTCTGCTATTTTTGCGTTCTACATCCTGCATACCATAAAAAACAATCTTAAAATGACTAAAGTTTTATTCAGCTTTATGTCACCTTTGTGTGCGTGTGTGTGCGTGTGTGAGATAGATGCAGCAGGGCTTTCATCAAGAACTCAACATCAAGTGCGGGAATTACCAAGGAGATCCCCACTGCTGTTCTGCATAGGCCTGAATGCCCTCAGCCAGATCATCAACAAGACTGTCTACAGATACCGACTAATGGAGCAAACATCAGCCACCTCCTGTACATGGATGACATCAAGCTGAATGCTAAGAGTGAACGAGATATCGATTCACTGATCCACACCACCAGGATCTGCAGCAATGATATCGGAATGTCAATCGGACTGGAGAAGTGTAGTCTGATGGTAACTAAGAGAGGAAAAGAAGTCAGAACTGAGGGGATTGCTGTTGGAATTATTGTATGAACCTTTATTGTGTGTTATCATATCTTCTATTTGTATGAGTTGTTTCGTGTGTAATCCTGTTGGTTTAGTTTACTTGGATGGGGACAAGCTCGTGATAATATTAAAGGAGCTATCGAAGGAATACTGATTATTATCACAGGCTGTCCCAGCCACACAGGAACACAGAGAAACTCCTCATTGTTAAAATGGAGGACACCCCCAACCTCATATGCATATGAAGAGCTATCACATAAGTGCGAACCTTTAGGTCACGTGAGGTTACATCCATATATGGGGACTGGGAGTGTTTTACTGTACACTGTAACCGGAAGTACCTGTGGTCATGTGACTTCTTTTGTATGCATGTGTAAATAAAAGCTGGAGAGGCCAGCTGCTCGGTGAAGGTTTCCTCTCCTCTGTGTCTTAGGGATGCAGAGGGAGGTCCCCTCCTCTGATCCGTGAGGGATGCAGAGGACTTCCTTCCCTTGCAAGTAAATTCCAGTTATGCGTTTGT
>VUQK01031766.1:0-16538 GCA_015106715.1 Bujurquina vittata
TATCCAGCTACATGGGGCGAGAGGCAGGGTACACCCTGGACAGGTCGCCAGCCTGTTGCAGGGCCAACACAGAACCACAGACAACCATTCACACTCACATTGATACCTATGGGCATGGCCAATTAACCTAACCCCAGTAAGTGCATGTCTTTGGACTGTGGGAGGAAACTGGAGTACCTGGGGAAAACCCACACAGACACGGGGGGAACATGCAAACTCCACACAGTGAGAGAGAGGCCCGGCCACGGTGAAATCGAACCCACGCCTTCCAGATGGTATTCTAAATGTGAGGCAGCAGTGCTAACCACCACGCCACCATGTTGCCCAAGCTTCATATCAATAAACTGTATTTTTTTTAATTAAGCTTCATAATAAAAAATACAGAAAAAAATGTAGACATTACCATGTTGATGGAATACTTTCTGTTTTTCCATCTATCCATCCTTTTTCTTCCACTAACCCAATTCAGCATTGTGGGTCAGGGCTGGAGCCCATCCTAGCTGTTATACTTTATTGAGTGTTAATTTATATTAGACGGAAATATGTCACTACTATTTTGACGTTTAAAAGAACGCCAGGCAGTATTGTTTGTGGTTTTTAGCCTGTTCGGTGCTCGATGGGCAGCAGTTTTGTTGCTCAGCTTCTGATCATGGCACAGCAAATTGTGCTTTTGTTGTCTGTTTGCTACGGCTCTTTCTGACAATAGTTTTGTACAAGCCAAAAGAAAAAGCCCTCAGCAGTGTAGTGATCTACAGGTAACATTTACAGCACATCTGCAACTTGAGCAGTCAGGTACCTTATGAGTGAGCGAGTGCTGACGTAGGTGATGGAGCTGCACAAACTCCAGGCCACACTGAGAGCAGGTGTAAGGCCTCGGGCTCTGGTGCTTCAGGAGGTGGTTCTGGAGCTGGCTACGGTAGGCAAAAGACTTATTACACTCGGTGCACTGGAAGGTGTGGGGGCCCTGGTGGCTGGTCTGGTGGCGTTTGAGGTGGGCATAGGTAGGGAACTCCATGCCACACTGCGAGCATACATGGCAGCGGCCTCGCTCGTGCTTCACTTCATGCGCTCGCAGTTCGCTGGGATAGGCGAAGCCACGGCGGCAGAAGCGGCAGCTGTAGGGCTTCACGTCAGTGTGTTGGAGCATGTGTCGTTTTAGGTGGCTGGTCTGGGTGAAGCCCTTCTTGCAGACGGTACACTTGTGGGGCCGTGTACCTTGGTGCGTTAGTAGATGGGTTTGGAGGTGACTGGGCTGCTTAAAGAGCTTTCCACAATGTGGACAAGCATGTGGTTTGATGCCATTGTGGCCCAGGATGTGTGTGACCAGGTTATACTTAGAGGTGTATGACTTATCACACATGCGGCACTTCCAGCGCTTCAAACCATCTCCCACATCTACACAGTAAGACTCATCAATCTGGATGTTGATATCTAGCCGGTCTACTCTGCGGCCACCGTGTCGACGTGGAGGTTGCGGGTGTGGAGGTTGGGGATGCTGCCCTGCTGCACTTCCGTCTGTCCACATCATACTCTGGCTACCGTCTTCATATTCGCCTCCCATTCCCATCTCTGTCGAATCATAGCTGCCTACTTCACTGGTCTGGAAGTAACTGCTGATAGCTTCCTCCTGCTGTGTAGACTTCATCATCGTGTTCCCCGGGTGTTCTACCTCTTCTTCATCTTCTCTACCACCTCGACCATGGCCCCCCATCGGGCGCTGGCCCTGCAGTCCTCTGTGACCCTGCTCTGCTCCCCTGTGGGGCACCTGGGGGGGAGGAGGGTGGACATGTGTATTGGCTTGCTGCTGGTTTGTAGCTTCCCGCTCACACTCCGCACAGTTCTTGTTGGTGCCTCTCAGGGTGGCTGGATCCACTTGAACTAGGCCACCTCTGGGAGCCATATTGTTCAGCATGTGGACACAGGAGGACAGTCCAGAGTTCATCCCTTCCCCTTTAACATGGGATGAGGACATGTCACCGGGCTGAAGGCTGTGACGATCTGGGACCACCATTTTTGCGTCTGGATGTTGAGGTGGCCCCTGCTGCCACCTCCGCTGGCTGCAGCTGGGCTGCATCTGACCGTCTTCTCCCAAGTTGTCTCCAAGATAATCTCCGTTGGCACCGATTAGCTGATCTGCGTACTCGTAGTCGACTCCGTCTACTGGGGGTGCAGGGGACTCTTTTGGTTCACCGGTGTAAAATCCGTTGGGTGCAATGGTAGCTCCAAACACTTCATTCTGGGAGATGAGACCTAGCACGGCGGCCTGGGCTAAGGACAGCACAACTACTGGATCTGTCTGTGTGCCTATGTCCACCAGCCTGGCCATTACCTTGGGCTCACATCTACCCAGGCGCCGGCTCGCCTCCTCCTGGAACAGAAAGAGACAATTTGTCAAGCTATCAGTATTTCAAGGTTTTGGGTTTTTTTTTTGTTTTTTTAATTATTGCATAGTATTACTGGGAAGAAAATCACGTGCAGTCTAAATAGCTATAAGGCAGGAAAGTTATGATCGCAATTTGAACTACAGTGCACCATCCTCCACTTCATCAAAAGTGAGCTACTGAAGAGAAATAGGTGGTGAGGTTCATCTGATCATATTTTTTTGAGCTGGCTGCTGACAAAAGAGAAAAACAAAAAAAGAGATTTTGATTTTCAGGATCCGTTTATTACATCACCAGAAAGGACACGTAAAAGCAGACAACATTTCCTCCCACAGAGACGAACCTATTCCCAAATCAATCTTTCTAGTACAAGTAGTCAACCTGAATGAAGAGTGTCCAAACGCAAACCTTCAGATCTGGTGAGACAGGAACTATGAAAGACAGCATCCTAATCCAGTGTGCTAACCATGCATGGCGTGTGTGTGTGTGTGTGCATGTGTGTGTGTTGTAGGGGATTAGATGGCCTACTGATCTCCACACAAACACACACACACATTCAAGTGCAAGAGGGGAAAAAAAAGAATGAAAACTGAGCAAGATTAAGAAATGAAAAAAAAAAGAATGGAAAAGCAGGAGAGAAGACAAAAAACACTGGAGAGCAGAGAGAGAACGGGGGAAGCAGAGACAGAGAGACAGAGGGAGGGAGAGAAGCAGGAAAAAGAGTGAGAGAGTGAGAGCTTAGAGCAGGCAAGAGTCTAGTGAAAGGGAGGAGGGAGAGGAAAAAAGAAAAAAAAAAGAAAAAATGAAAGGTAAAGGGAGAGTGAAGGAGAGATAAGGAGAAGGGGGTAGGCAGGAGGGAAGGAGGAAGGCTGAGAAAGACACACATACATACACAAGCGCACACATACAAGAGAGGGAGGGGGAGGAGGAGAGGGCTGAGTGAAAGAGTGAGAGGGTGAGTGTGAGGCAGCAGGCAAAAGAGAGCAAGAGGAAGAAAGAAAAAGAAAGACATGTAGAGACAGAGGGAAGGGGAGGGAGAGGCAGTGAGCAACCAGGAGACAGAAGGAGAAAGGAATATGCCAAAATGAAAGCCAGACATTCAATTGAAGATAAAAACAAAAAGTGAAGAAGAGAAAAAGATGACACAGAAGAAGAGTTTTGGGGGGGGAAGCTCAAATGGACGCAATGATAAGTTAATGCAAGAAGCAGTTCTTCATTTAGAATTTTAAAAAAAAATCCACAGAAAGCAACTTTACAAACAAAGGGAAGCCAGAAATAATCAAAGCATCTCTGAAGGCAGCTTTCTACCTGCATTTCGGCTTCACTGGGATCAAACCCACGTTGCCCACCACCTCAGTAAACTACCACTTAACATGCTAAGAGTGAGAGCCAATGAACTCACCACGCTCCTTCTGCTGTGAGGTTTCAGGTGCTTTAAGGATCTCATTCTTCAGTGTGAGTGTTGAGTGAGAATAGGCTATGTTTGCCTCCTATTTATACGTGAGGGATGTGGGGAGGCGGGGCTAACGCTACCCTCCGCCTCCTCCTCCTCCTCCTTCTTCAGCACAGTTTCGATAGTGACTCTGGTCGCACCAGCACAAACACAGAGCAGACGCTAAACAAACCAAATATTTTCCCAGCCAAATGAGCACGTGTGGCCGGTAGGTTTAAAAACAAACACGTGCACACACTGCTCGTATATCGCTGATGCACAAGGCTCCTTGATAGTCAGGTGATCAATAGGCTAAGTCATCTCGAAGTCAGAAGATGCACACACCAATAACAAAAAGAAAAAAAAAATCTGTGTGAAATTATGGCTCCGCCAATCCGGCTGATGCCTAACTCGCCTTCCTTTCTTCTATCTTTGTGTGTCATTCTTCATCTTTGTTTCTGCCTATCCCTGCCTGTCCTCTCTTCCTGCTGCTGAGTTCTGTGTTTCATCTATGCATCTCTGCATTCCCTCTGTATCTTTTCACACTCTCATTGATCAAGTGAGGTTTAGGAGTACAGGAAAGTGTTGGAAGATTGTTTCATGCGCAGACTCGGATGCGAGCGTGTTACAGGAGAGAGGAGAAAGAAGAGAGATGGAGAAAGGAAGAGATGGGAGGTGACTGACAAGGAGATGAGCAAATGGATGAGAGAGAAAGAGAGAGAGAGAGAGAGAGAGTGAAAGGAAAGAATACTCAAGGAAAAGAGAGGGGAGGGGGGAGACAGAAAGAGAGAGAGAAAAAGAAAAGAGACGGGGGGATGGGAGCAGAATGCGGTAAAAGAAAAAGAAGCAATGGTCGAAGGAGGGAAAGAAAAAGACAAATTGGGAGTAAAAGAAGAGCACCAAGATATTATTCTGCTTGTAATGATGCATCAAACAGTCCCATGGATCCCCCCCTCCCCTACACACACACAAATTGAGCCGCTGATTGAAGCCACAGGAAACATCAAGGTTCAAGTGTGAAGAACTTTCATCTCTTTTCACATCATCTCATGACCACCGCACCTCCAGCGATATGGGATGTGTGGAGAGATCCGATATCTGTTGAGCGGCGAAACGGTGGCCTCAGAGTCCACAAAGGTCACGCATATCCTGCCAATGATGAAAGTGAGACGACGTGAAAGCTGCAAATTACGGAGGGAAATGAGAAAAAAGACAATAGACGGATGAAAACGTACACTCAACACAGTGTCTTGTATGCACTTTGCAGGAAACACTTTGTACTGGTGTGTTAGTCCACAAAAACTAAGGATTCAATAAACTGTTGGTGTCATTATCCAACCGTCTGTTACTTTACTCATCAATCAACTGTGTGGTCTAAAACAGCGGGCCTAAGTACCATCCTCACTTATTTTGCCAATCAGCCACAAACATTATAGAAGCAAAATGATGTTAATGATTACTTTATTATCATAACTGTTGCCAATTCTGTCAATCACCTAATCAATTTCCCAACAACGTATTTAAATTCCAAAATATACAAAAGTCTCATGAGTGACTTAATGGCTATTGCCAAAAATGAATGAAGAGATAACTGTAAATTTAGACACTGGTGCACATTATTGAGTATTCGAGCCACAGCAGTGTTTACTCTAGAACACAGTGTGGACATAAATTCTGCAATACTGGATTTTTGGGGGGGTCAGATAATGACTGAAATATCAGCCAATATTATTTATACCATCGATCCATTCTGCCTTGTTTCAACAGTTCAGATTGTGGTGGTGGTGGTGTAAAGGTGTGGGGGATATTTTTGTGGCACACTTTGGGCCCCTCAGTACAAACCGAGCATCACTGAAAAACAGCAGCTTACGTGCGTATTGTTACTGACCATGTCCATCCCTTTGTGACCACAGTATACCATCTTCTCACAGCTGCTTCCAGCAGGATAACGCGCTATGTCACAAAGCGCAAATCATCTCAAATTGGTTTTTTGAACATGACAATGGGTTCACTGCACTCAAATGGCCTCCATAGCCACCACATTTAAAACCAAAAGAGCAGCTTTGGGATGTGGTGGAAGAGGAGACTTGGATCATGGATGTGCAGCTGGCAAATCTGTAGCAGCTGTGTGATGCTATCATGTCAATATGGACCAAAATCTCTGAGGAATGTTTCCTGCACCTTGTTGAATCTGTGCCATGAAGAATTAAAGCAGTTCTGGAGGCAAAACCTAGCAAGCTGTACCTAATAAAGATATATACACTAGCCAGCTAGTATGAACAGCTCATAATATCAGAGGACCAATATATCAGTCAGGCTCTAATGAAGTCACACTTAAAAATAACACTTGAGGGAGAAAAAGAAATTAAAGTCTTACAAAAAATTCTTCTGAGGTTTGATGAATTCATTGACTGATTAGAGAATCAACAGAATATTAATCTGGAACAGAATTGCACCTGAAATGTTTGTGGTAAAAATAAATAAATAAAAAATCAGTGTATTTTAGTTCTCTGCAAAATGCCATCTTAGACTATGGTACTGGGAGGAAATCTTTTCACAATTTTCTGTAATTTTACAAATTCAGCCCTTCGGTGATTACACAAGAAGATAATGAGCAGGTTCACAAGAAACAGTTAAGACAAACCAGCATTTTTCATATTTTTGCTTCCCTTCCCATTGTTTAGGGGGACTGTAAAGGGGTTTTATATTCATAAATCCTTTATTCATTTGTGAGGATGTGCAGTTTTATTGCGGATATGATTCAAGTCTGTCTATGCTTTTTCATATGCTACCATGAAACACACGTTTTAACAATACAGTGCTTATAAAAATGATTTCATAGTACTTATGTCTAAATTATATTCATATTTTAAAATAATTCTTGACTTTCAATGTGCAGGTATGCTGTGGCTCTACTTTGAGCTTGACTGATTTTCATGCTCTTATTTACCAAATAAAACTTTCCACAAACGGTTAACTTTCCCTGAGGTCATGCTACAGCACACTTCCTGTCAGTCATGCAAGACACGCGCAGAGCATCACGACGTGCTTCCACTGAATATAGTCGAGAAGTAAAATGTAGCTATATTTACTGGCAGCAATCTTAACTCCACCTTCCTGTTAGAGCATTTGAATCATGATGTGTTTCACCCATGATGGCACACATATTAATAATAGCAGCATAAGGATCAAATGATATTAGTCAGTGAACATAAAATTAATCTTCTTAAATGAGAGGGCTTGCTGCATTTCTCTGCATTATATTATTTTAAATTCATTTTAGATTGTTAGTTGGATAAGATCGCACAAGATTAGAAGAGAACTTTTAATTATTTTCTTTAATTTTATATATATATTTAAATTTTATATATATATTTAAATATTATATATATATATATATATATATATATATTTCTTTTCTCCTGCCTTTCTCAAATTTATTAAGGCTAAGGGCTTTGTACAACAGTTTATGGATGGAAATAACACAGAATCAGTCAGTAAGAACTGACATTAAGAACACTGATTTAGTTGTTGGCTAAATCATTAGTTTGTGTGTGTGTGTGTGTGCGTGCGTGCGTGCGTGCGTGCGTGCGTGCGTGCGTGTGTGTTGTTAAACTGCAAACTGTAAAGTGATTTTTCTCAAAAGGATAATCTTTGACTTGCATGGGCATTAAATGCACACACAGACTTTTAAGCTTGGATGCTTATCTTTTCCAAAAAACTTAATAACTATAGGCCCATCTCCAACCTTCTATTTACCTCTAAAATCTTAGAATGCAAAGTATCATCACAATTTCAGACCCACTTGGTTAAGAATAACCTCTACGGACCACTTCAGTCTAGTTTCTGTTCAAGACACAACATTGAAACAGCTCATTAAGATTAAAATTGACCTCCACCTTGCATCAGGTGACAGCCTTCTCACCATCCTCATCCTCCTTGACCTCAATGCCATTTTTTGAAATATTTCCTCATCTTTTTGTATTAGAATGACTGGCCAGCACTGAAATCAAGAACACTTTCTGACAGGAAAAAGTTTGTTCAAGGCAAGCACTCCATCAGACTCATGGTGTCTCTCAGGGGTCAGTACTGAGACCTTTACTATTTATAAAATTATCTTCTTCCTCTTGGAAATATTTTCTACCATTTTGGAATACAATTTAATTTTTATGTTGATGACACACAACTTTGTATTTCCACTACCAAGCACTTCTCTTCCCCCATCTATCCTCACTGCCTGCCTACAGGCAATCACCACTGGGAGTTATATTTATTGGTTCAAAGGGCTTACTTTCCAAAATACACCCTTTTTTTGTCTCTTTAGATGGTTGTCAAGTCCACACTCCCGCCAGTGTCAAAAGTCGGAAGTCATCTTGCACAATACTCTCTCCTTTATGGCCCACATCAATAATGTCTCATGTACAGGCTTCTACTAATATTTATAGACTACACTCTTTTCTTTCTCAACACAGTGCACAAGTTCTGGTTCTTGTCCTGGTCACCTCTCATTCGGATTATTGTAATGCCATTCTCTCTGGTCTCCCCAAAGAGCTCCTAATTGGCCTCAAATGGTACAGAACTCTGCATAAAGAATCATCAGCCACACCTGCCTTGCCTTTGGAACACACAACCACTTCACCTCTCTCAGATATCACACAGTTTAAATCACAGTTCAAAACCCACCTGTTCACACTAACACACACACACATAAATATTTGACTAATATTTCACTCTTTTGGTCACATCAACAAGTTTCTGGCATGATTCTGGCTGAATATTTGCCCACTCTTCACGACAGAATTAGTGGGGTTCATTTAAATTGGTTTGTTTCCAGGTACCGACCTGGATTTTAAGCATAGTCCATAAATTTTCAATAGGGTCAAGGTCGGGGCTTAGGGAAGGGAATTTGGAGGCAGTCTTCGCTATCTAACAATTTTGTGCAATGTACCAATACCACTGGCAGCAAAACAGCCCCGGATCATGATGCCATCACCACCATACTTGATAACTGATACAGTGTTCTTAGATTTGAAAGCCTCACCTTTACTCATCCACACATTCCTCTTGTCATTGTGGCCAAATAGCTCAATATTTGTCTCGTCTGACCATAAAACTTTTATCCAGAAGGCATTTGGTTTGTCCATGTGCAGAGCTGAAAATTTCAGTCGAGTATGAGGTTGTTGACTACTTTCTTGATCAGCACCCTCTCAGCCCATGGCAATGTAAAACTCACTTCACTGTGGACAATGACACTGTGTTCACTATGTTCCAGCGTCACCGTTCCTTGGCGGTTCCTGGTTTGTTCCTGAACATCTTAACCAACTTCCTCTCATCTAAGGGTTAGGGTTAGGGTCTTCTTCCAGACCTTGGTAAAGTGGCGACACATCCAAATAACTTCTACTTATGTATAATTGTTTAAACTGATGATCCTGGTATTGTCACCATCATCTGCAGCTCCAAGAGGCCTTTTCAACTTGTGTAAATCTACAGTTCTCCTTCTTAGAGCTTCACTGAGTTCCTTAGAGTTCCCTGTTGTTCTGAGGATTGGCCAATCCAATGAGTGTTGTCAAAGAAATTCTTTTTATGCTGGTAAAGAGAAACTACCAGTCCCAGTCAATCGTGATTATAACAAGCAATTGATAGACCTTGTTAAGTTAAAAGACACCGTAGAACCTTCAGGATCCCTTATTAAACATTTCAGTGAGGATGTTTATATTTTTGAGCCTGTGTGTACACTTTTGACCCTCTGTATATTAGAGAAAATCCAAAATAATTTCAAACTTGTGCAATCACTTCTTGTTTTTTTGCAAGCCATTAAAGATGTTTGTTGTACAGTTATTCCACCTTGAAAAAAAGAACAGTTCAATGAAATCACTAAAAGCCCAAAATTACAATGACATTTACGCACAGGATGCACATGCAAGCATTTGACCACAACTGTATTACTAACTACCCCTTGGGAATTGGAGCTGTTTATGTACATAACCTTGTGCTTTGAACTTTTATTTTTAAAAATATATACATATATATAAACTTTACAACACAGGTTTTATGATGATTTAACTGCATCAGTTTCACACTGAGCTAAACTTTGAAAAATATGAGGTTGTTTACGTAAAAAAAAGCTCGTAATACACCACTAAGACCTCAAAAAGAAAAACCAAAAAAGCCCAAGTAGCAACAGTTGCCCCTTACATGCAATAAAACTTCATTAAAAAAATCATCAATGGTTGCAGCTTCCAGCTGTGCAGAAGGAGCACATCATCTCATGAGGCCATCGTAAAACTGATAGGCAAGGAAAGCACTTGGTTACTCTAGTTTACATTCCCCTGAGGATGATGGCTGGCATTTGTGGTTGTTTTGGAGCCTAGCAGGTTAGCCACTTGTTGAATGTTAGCAAAGAGAAACAAACCACTATGTTTGCGGTAAACACCCTAGATCTGGGCCAGATCGTTACAGGAGGCAGGCGAACATGAGTCCGGTAAATGGCACCATAGATGGACAAGTTAAAGAAGAAAATGTGCAAAATGTGTGTGATTGGGAGTGAAGCTTTGTGTCCAAGGCGCAGGTTTTATTCTAGAAATATCTGTTTCACTGCTTAATGGGTTTGTTCTTTCTGTGATAGAAAAATGTTTTGCTTTTTTTATAAAGTTTGTATCATAAATGTCACAGAAGTGTGGTAAACAACAAAAGAGAAAGAACATGGAGGAAAGAGGGAGGGAGAGAGAGAGAGAGGGAAATGGCAGAGGACAAAATGGGGGCGTAATAGAGGAAGCAGAGAGAGAGAAAGAGAGAACAGATGATTGCATGGAATGAAAGAGGGATTGAAGGGGGAGGGAGAGGAGGAGATAAGGAGAACCTGGATGGGAGGGGGAGTGAGTGAGGGAGTGAGTGAGTGAGTGAAATGGTGGAGTGAGAGAGGGAGAAAATGAGAGGCAGGAGTGGGGGAGGGGAGGATGTAGAGGGAGAGCAAGAGAGGCAAGAGAAAGAGAGGGAGAGAAGAGCGAGACAGAGGGAGAGAGAGAGAGAGACAGAGAGAGAGGGAGATGGGGCAGGGAGCAACGTGAGAGCGAGAAAGAGAGAGGGAGGGAGGGGCAGCGTGCAACGTGAGAGAGGAAGAGAAAGAAAGAGAGAGGCAAAAAGGAGAGGGAGGGGTAAAGTATGATGGAAACCCAGAGCAAGAGAGAAGAAAAGAGAGAGAGAGAGAGAGAGACAAGGAGGGAGGGAGGGAGAATGAAAAAGGGAGAGAGGAGGAAAGAGGAACAGAAAGAGGGGGAGGGGAAGAGAGCTGGAAAGAGAAAAACAGAAAGAGGTAGAAAAAAGCAAGAGAGAGAGAGAAAGAGCACAAAACCCATCTCACTTATGTGGTTTCACAAACATGGCTGCAGCAAGAGAAGAAAAAGAAGAACGGTATTGTTGGTGTTCATAAGGCCAGCCTCTCTAACACGCACACACTAACACAATCTACCAACAGCAGTTATCACCTGTGTTAATCACCATAGGGTAAAAACAGCTCCATCCAGGTATGTGAGGGTGTGCTCACAGACCTTATTAAAAGGTCCAGTTTGTTTTTGTTTTTTTATTCACAGCTGCTAACAGTTGTTATCTCTGTGATTTTATGGTATCACAGATATGCTGGGGTTACATAAAGTTTAGCTATTTTTTTAGCAAATATTTGAGGACTGCACCACTGGCCTTTCACACTGTACCTATGCAGCTCTACAAATCTATGATTAGATCACTTGGATGCATACATAATAGCAGTGAGGGGTATACCTGGTGTACTTTCATCCATAATATGAATTTTTCAAATACTGTTATACTGGAGATAAGACTAAATGGAGCACTGTGAAGTGTACTGAAAAGTGTACTGTACATCCTTCTTACTTACAGTTCTAATCATTTGACACAAAACAAAACACAAAACAATCATTTGTAACTCACAACTAACTGGCCAGATCAATGACAGTGTGTTAACAACTGCGAGGGGCTGCTGGTACTTTCAGGAACACTAAAGAATAGATGGAGGATGAATAAAAGAGGAGAGAGACGCACTTTAATAACCTGCGACCAAGAGAGGAACTGTGTCTTATTCAGAGGTTTTCAGTTTTAAAATATGTGCCACGTATAGCTGTCATTTAACTCTTCTCTTGACTCATCCATTTCAATGTGGAACCAGGTGAGGGACAGATAACTCATGCTAGTAACTGCAAGACCAGAAAAATTTGTGTCTAAAACTTTGGTCCAAATTGAGTTTGTTTCAAAGCCGCACTTCACAGCTCTTCTGTGGTAACACTAGCAAGTGTTTAGTCAACACATATGTGGAAACAGAAAGTGGCTTATGGATGGACGGGGGCGTTATATCTAACCTAAAAGGCCTGTGACAGACCGACGACCTGCTCGTGGTGTAACTCGCCTGGTGCCCTATGACAGCAGGGATAATCAGCTCCCCAAGTACACTCTCCAAGTAGACTTAATTCTGATAAGCAGTTAAGAAAATGGATGGATCACAGAGGGATAGATTTGCTTACAGAGTCCACCAGCCAAAAAATATCTTAGCAATTTAGGGACTAAAAGGGTAGACAGTTATTTTTGCAGATGAGTACAAAGTTTGGGGTGGAGAGTATTTAAATGAATAATACAAACATTATTTACAAATGTTTGTGGCAGGCAATTAACTTCTAAATGCACCACATTTAGTAAGAAATGTCTCATTTTGTGCCCGATGTAGCTGTCATAGTTGCTGCCAGGAGTGTTCATTTCAACCGGTGGAAAACTCAACTCTGATTTTTAGCTTTTATGAAAAATGGTACATACGAAAATCTGCAATTGATGTTCACCTCCAGCAGATGGTAGAATTCAAACTTCTCAAGCAAAAAGCAAGGGAGAGAGAGACGGACTCAAAGTTAAGGAGAGAGGGGTGACTAGCCCACAGTAAAGAACGGATAAGAGACAAAGAAGAGAGATATGGATGTGAACAACATGTGGTAGGTGGTGGCCAGGCACAATACCTGCACAGAGATTTATGCTCAGTTATAGCTCAATAATGTATGTAAACCACTGTGGCTCCATCTCCTTAGATATCCTCAGCAACCCAACTGTCCACGTGTTGGTTTTTTTGTTTTGTTTTTTTCAAATTATTATTCTCTATGTTCTCCTGACAAAAAGATGAGCCAGTAAACCGATATAAAAGGCAAAACTAACAATAATAACAGTGTGCTGTACCATGAAACTTTCTTAAGAAATCCTAAAATACAAATAACTAAATATACAGTTTAAGCAATATTAATGCACTAAGGCATACTGAGTAGGAATATATGACATCTTTTTTGTGTAGTTTTGTTTACACGAGGAAGTGCAGGGAAACACAGCAGAAGCAGAATTTTTAGAAGAGGAGGAATCTGAATTTTTTTGTTCAGATTTGGTTATGCAACCATAACCAATATCAGTCTGACTTCATTATTTAATATTGTAGCAGGAAATTATTATTATTATTGTGTAAACACTGTGACCTCAACATTACAAACACTGTTAGACAGTGACCAAAGCAGCTGGTGTGGTCTGTAAAATGCTGCAAAAGATTTCAACTGAAAAATATTGACTTATTTTGTAAGGGAATTTTTTAATTTATCATTTTGAAATTAGTAAAGTACCAAAAAAAGGGTACTGCTGAGTACTTATACCAGTATTGGTTCAAACGTGAAAGATACCCAACCCTAGTGTACGGCAATAGTGACTCAGCCCTCACTCCCATCATCACATATGAACACTTATTAAGGACCACTTGCTATCACATCTAAAAGCACTGGGTAAACATTATCTTTAACCATGCAAGCTGCACATTTTCCTAAACCTAACCATTTAGTTTTAGTGTTTAAACCCAAACCAGCCAGTGAAAGCCAATGCAAAGGGGGTGCAAACAAAGTGCAAAATGAATAGCCCCAAACTGGTTTAAACTGTGACTTACTCCAGTGGCATAACTTAAATCGCCAAATGTGGACTGTTTTACCCTAAAGAGAAACATGATCTCTTGTTTTCTAATCTTACCATGACCATCAAGCCATCATCACCAAGAATCTCACAGAATTGCAATTTGTAGCACCCTGCAAAGAGAACACACTGACTGTGCTGTCGGTCCTTCCTCAATGAGCTTATAAAAGAAAATTAGCCCCAATACACTTTGTACTGAAGTCTCACATTTTGTTCAATTAAAGGAGTTTATTGTTAAATATAAAATGCCACATTTGCGTCACGTTACGCACACATAATACAATTTTTAAAAAGTCATATTACTGCTGGTTAATAGATGAGGTTTGAGCTGTATGTTTACAGCAATGGTAAATGTAAACATTGGGGTTTTTTTTTTACTTAAATTTGTCACCAATTTTCCTTTTCTTGCTGGTGTTTATCTCCCAGCACCAATTTAAAAGGAATATGAGATGCAATATGTCATCTTTTACTACATACTTAGAAAGCCTGCGGCTTCTAAAAGAAAATTTAAAACATGTTTGAAGCATAGCGACAGCAGCATTAAACATCTGACCTCAAAGATTAACATTAATATAAACCCACACAAACAATATCAGTATAAACTTCAACCTCACACTTAAATCAGCAGTGGGATGGGAACGCGCATGCATCACAGTAAATGCCAGCACTGCACAGAAACTCACAAATCCATTTTAAAAACGGCAAGACAGTAGTAGCAAACGCTGAGGTCGTGCACCACTGATGAGAGGTCAAGCTACTGGCCTCAAGCAAAGCTCCCCCATCCCAAAAGTTTGCTGGATTAAAGAAAAGGGTGGATACATTCTGATGCTTTGAATTTTCACTGTTTGAAGATGCCGCCAAAGCTCACAGCAGGTGTAAATTGCAGCTTTGAGGTAACACTGGAAGTGGAGCTACACTGCACTGTCCATATATATTACATTTGGACATAAACTCATAATCCTGGGTCTTGTTTATCTAATGTATATGAGGTCATCATTATATTTTATTTCAGCCATGCTTTACCATTGTCCCACAAATTCCCTTAACAGTGAAAGAATTAAGCACTTTGAGCTGAAGTGTGGGAAAAACATCACTCAGCTGCTCTACTAAATGCTGCTGTGGGCCTACCATTTTGTTCCACTGTTTGTAGCTTTCAAACTACATCCCTCCTCTTTCCATCTTACGTTCCTTATAATTCTATGGATACCCCCCACCACCACCACCGTTTCATTACTTCCTTGTCATCTTTGTTTTTCCCCAAACCAACATCTTTGCTACAGATTTCCTTTAACGCAGAGCTGCATGGAGATCCGTCCGTTCCCCCCAGACATGAGTGAAAAGACAAAACGTTAAAAAAAAGTAAAAACGTATTCATCAGCTAAGGTAAATTCACTTCTCTTGCTCCTCACCAGGCGGATTTCTCCTGCTGATAAAATAGCACCCCCAACAAAAGAGACTGACATCCAGTGTCTTGCTCAAGGACACTTTAGAAGCGCTTGCTGAAATGAAGATTTAAACTGGATTTTGAGGTTGTTGGTTGTTTTGTTTTTTTATTGTGCTATTATTATTGGACTCATCTGTTAGAGTCCTTGTCTGTCACAGTCAGTGTCTGGAATACCTGGCAACTGAGGACAGAAATATGTTCATAAGTGTGAAGATATAAAGTGTTGTGCAAATGTTTAGTCATAGGTCTGTTTGATTATCTTATGACGTAAAGCACTTTGAATTGCCTTGACGCTGAAATGTGCTATACAAATAAATTTTTACTTACTTACATAAGAAATCATGCTATGAATAATTTGTATTCATTATTTTCATACAATGTCCAACAAACTGAAAAACCCTAAATCAACCACCTGCAGCAGTTTTTCTACTACTATTCTTCAAGGTACCTGGGAGACACACTGCTGCATCAGTTCTGTGGTCTCAACATCATCTCAACATCACTCATCATGCAATCCCAGACTGAAACCATGATGTTGGATCTGCTGCAGGACTACTGGTTCTTCTTGTCACTGAAGACAGATCTCTTTCACTCTGGGCTAATTACCATGCTGCAGAACAATTTTTTTTGTTTTTTTTTGGGGGGTGGGGGGCTGATAATTGCTTCCTTGATGATATAACATGACTGATAAAAACCCAAACATCTAAACATTTGCACAGCACTACATATATCACTGCATACATCCAGACTTCATGAAACTAATCCATCAGATGTGAGGCTTTCAAACTGTTCAGCACCACTGCGAGCAGCAGAAGAGTTTAATCTATAGCGGAGATGCACCAAAAATGTATTTCCAGTGATCATGACACAACAAATGAGCAGGTTTTTTAGGGTAAGCAGTAGGGCTGCAACTAACGACTATTTTGATAGTCGATTAGTCATCGACTATTGAAACGATTAGTCGACTAATCGGATTCTAAATCATATAATTATGAAATGACACTTATTTAACTATCAGCTTTTACATTTAAGGTTATTTAAAATGCATACCTGTCAAGTCTCCCGTTTTGCCCGGAAAACTCCCGTATTTTACCCCTCTGTCCAGCCGTCCTCCTGTTTTATTATTTTCACGTAAATTTCCCGTATTTTAATATAAAAATTTTAAAAAATTATTCCTGCCGCTCCAAACTGAACTGTCAGTAGCCTCGCGAGAACTGCCACCTACAGTAGCCTGGATGGCAGTTCTCGCGAGGTTAGTGCAGACAGCAGGGTTAGAGCACAGTGTTGCTAA
>VUQK01031769.1:8177-20710 GCA_015106715.1 Bujurquina vittata
AGATGCATTTACCACTTAACTAGTGGCCACAGTGCTTCCCAGCCCCACAAGTCACTGGAGAAACCCGAGAAAAGATGATTCAATTATTTTCCAGTTAATTAAAAAAAATAATTGGATCATATCAAAAGTGTCACTTCTGTAGCTGGCTGTCTAACTTTTTCCAGAGCCTTATTTCATGCCCTCCCACATTTATAATAACCTGCTCTGATGTTTGCAAATTTAATAACAATATTGTAAGCAACATTTTTCAAAACTCATCTTGATTTAAATCAATTGAATGCTTCCTTAAAAACAAAGAAAATGATTTGAGTGACAGCTGTGGTTCTCTACACACGTCTGCTTTAGTTCCAATGCAGCCTGATGCTGGCCATCGTACCAGCAAGTTAAAATGATGCTGGAGGGGGAATTATCTCAGCTGTGGCAGGCGGGGAAATGTGCGCTTTGTGTTTTTACCGATTCCAGTCTGATTGTCGCCTCGGTCTGCCCGGCAGGCAGACATCTGGGCAAAAATCTTCATTTGTCTCAAATTGGTGTGTAATGAAGAAATGAAACAACAGTGAAAAATTCTCAGATATGGACACACTTTAGTGAACAGCTTATCTGACAAAGATAAATGTACACGTTGGGAGTTTCTATTGATGCAGATTAAATTGACAAACCAGAAGTAGAGGTTAGGCTCAGTTGTGGTTTTTGCTCAGATATTGTGAAACTTGTAGAAATCCCTGCACGCTGCACCAATCAGCAGATCAATGAATGAGTGTGCAACGTTTCCAGGATTCCTGCAAGCACTCAGCTGCCTGCCGGGCAGTGTGCTAGGGTTGCTGTCTCTCATGGGAGAAGACAATTTCTGTTTTGTTTTGTTTACTTTCTGTTCCCTTTTTTGAACTTTTATTAACTCAGACTTAAACAACTTATTCAGACAACTTATGAAGCTCACTGAGGACATGCAGTGTTATTTCTGTGGAGGAGGAGGAGCACGCGGGAGCGAAGGAGGCTCTGTGTCTGCTCAATCAGACCGGTTGGTTTTCAGCATCTCTCCATCGTCAAGCCAGCCGGCCGTTGCTTAGTAACTGGTGATGTCTGCCACGTCGGGCGTCGCATGTCTGCAGCCAAAAACCAGAAAACAAATGACCATCAGCCACGCGTCTGTCCCAAAGCCAGCTTTCCACCTCAGCTGGCAGCATCACCGACAAGCGCATCCACAGGTGGGTCTATCCTCACACTCCCGTGTGTCCAAACACAGGAAGAAAACCCTGAATCCTTGATCCCCAAAGATGAACACTGTACTTATACACGGCCTTGAACCATCCGTAAGCACAGCTGTCACACGAGTACACTTCAGTTTGTCTTTATGCATGTTGCTGATGCGGTCTCATGCTTTAAAGCTGTTAGTAGTTACCGATCACACTGCATGCCCCGTCACTGTGCCCAAGGGCTGGAGTTGAATTCATAATTCAGATAATATAACAGTAATAACAGTAATAACTCTTCCAGTATTCATCATTGGGTAGGTGTTGAGTTTTTCCTGATATTTGGATATTTGGGTCGTACATGGAAACATACCTTGTATCTCTTGCACACTCTTACAACACTTTGCAATTTAATACGCCTCTGCTGGATCACATCTGAAACAAAGTGAAGAGAAATTAAGGTTAAAACCTGTAATTTAATCACTTGAATTTAGTGTCCTTTAGTTACCTTTTCTTACTTGTGGACATTTCCTTGAAGGTTAACTCGTTTAAGATTTTCTAAGTGTGATATTTAAAGGTTTTTTTTTTTAATTTATTTTTATTTCTGGAAGGACATCCATCCTTCCATTTTATCTTCATAGCAGTCTTCCAACTGATTAATACTTTTTTAGGCACAGAATCAAATTTTCTATTTTTGTATTGTACAGGCAAGAGCCAAGAAAATCATTTCGCCCAGAAAACGTATGTAATTTTGTTCCAAATTTAAAGTGAGTGAGCAATGAAAGGATTATCAGTAATTCTTCTTGGATAATTGCTTTTAGTTGTCTGAGCTTGTTGGCCTAACAACCCCCTCTCTCAAAGCACATACCAACACACTTTAGGTCACCTCACTGTTGATAATTTGCTACTTTATTGCTGGATTTTGTCACTTTTTATGTAAAAAGTGACAAAAGAATCTGGTAAAACACCTTTGAAATATTTCCTAATGCATCACAATGCAGTTTTTCTCTCCTCGCTTTCTATGGTGTGTTCACCTGGAGAGCAGAAAGTGAGGGAGAAAAAAATAAGGAAACGTTTCACATGTAAATGCAGCTAACTCATATTTGCAGTGATTTTGTTGCAGCTATAAGCAAACAAGTAATGTTTCCTCTTGCTCCAAGTGAAGACTCAATTATTTGCTGATGTTACGACTGAATTTCTGAAGCCCAAAACCTGGCACTGGACAGCCTGACATAACCCCTGTGCATCGGGCTGGCACCGGGTTTTGCTTTAGCCACACAGGCAAATCTACAAAAAAGTATCCGAAATATTTTTCATTTGTTGTTCCAAATGTGTGACATTTTAAAACCCTACTCCTAAATGTAACCCTAACCCTGGCTCACCAAATGAATATTAAGTTAAAAGATGCTGGGCTGCTTGTTAGAAATAAACTTGAGACTTTCTAGTAAAGGTGGTTAAAATGTAATAAAAAAAATAAGATTCACTCATCCTCTAATGATTTTTTAAATTTCCTTTGTGAAAGTAAATGTTCAGTGTCATTTACACCAGATTTTCCTTCAGTTTCATGTGAGTTGCGAGAACACCAGAGCTGTGAAGCAGATTTCCTCCCACAGCAGCAGCTCTGCACTGATGGATTTTTTTACTTTTCTTGCAGCGGCGGCGGAGGCTGTGCTGTAATGGGCTTCCTCGTGGTCAGAGGTCTCCTGTCAAACCTGCGAGCTGAAAAAACTCCCCTTGAGCAGACAAGCAGTTTGAGGTCAGTGAAAAGAATCAGAAGGAAATGAAAGGTCGCGCCCCTCCGGGGGTTTTTTGGTTGGGGCGCGCAGATGGAGACGCTGGAAATAGCCAACACAAATCCAATGAGGAGTTAGGTGTTCCTTCATTTTCTGTAGTCATTTCTGCATGAAGATGTTTGTAATACCAAAGACTTTGACTCACATCATTTTCTGATCCTGTTGGGGTGACCCTGTGGCCCTGCTGATGGTCTTGCCCTCCAGAATTCCTGCCTCGTTGCTCCACCTCGGCAGGAAAGTCTTCATTTCATTCTGCGAACCTTTAAAGTCATTGAGGCTCTCCGGTAGGAACCTCCCTGCAGGGAGGGACAATGAACCTCAGCCTAAAGGAAAAACCATCGACAGTAACTGAGACGGGATGGTTTCTTTCTCTCTTTTAATTTCCCTGTGCAGCAGAGTGAGGCTGTTGCCCTCTTCTCACCGAAGCCTCTGCTGATTAAACGCAGCGGGATCGGGTGGAAGGCTGGATCTGAAACTTTGGATGGATTTTTCCTTCATTTTTGGGAACTCATAAAAGATTTGGGGCTCCCTCCCAGCCATCAGCGATGGAATATCAAAAAGCAGTTTTGATAATTTTTATTTATTTATTTATTTTAAGCACTGCAGGATTTCTTCAGCACTCAAGCGCGGATCACTGAAGAGTTTCGTGGCCAAGACAATCAGCCTATCTTTGCCATTTGAGGCTTTTTGTCTTTTCCTAATAGGGTTTCTGTCTATGCTGAACGCCTGCTGTGCTTCAGAAACTCTGACAATCTTTTCAGTTATTTCTTGTTTGAGTTTCTATCTGCAGACTCCAGTGAATCTTCAGAGAACACATCAGACTTCATTGTTGAGGATGTGATTACATCCTCAACTTATTTCCATTGTTCCTGTTAATTAGAGGCTGGAGTAAATCACTTTTATCACCTCGGCTCCAATCAGGGTTCAAACTTCATTTAAAAAACAAACATCAAATAAACAGAAAAGCG
Source organism: Bujurquina vittata (assembly GCA_015106715.1). Taxonomy (NCBI): domain Eukaryota; kingdom Metazoa; phylum Chordata; class Actinopteri; order Cichliformes; family Cichlidae; genus Bujurquina; species Bujurquina vittata. The sequence continues at coordinate 12,129 of VUQK01031769.1, forward strand.
TAAATTTGCATTGTGGGTTTAAAAAAAATCTCTGAGCTTGAAGACTTTTATCAATTTGTTTGTTTAATGTTTTTTTGATGTTTTTAACAATTAAAAAAATTGTAATTCTGTTATAAATTACAACAGATATTCTAAATTTTGCCAAATTTTGTTCATATTTGGGTTTTGAAATTTTTCAAAAGCCAAAAAGATTTTCAAAGTGTCAAGACAGCATGAAGACGCTGTCTGATTTTTAAAAATGGCACATCTGATTCTGGTGAAGGAGTCGCTCTCATGACTAGTGACGACACTTCCAATCAGTGGCACGCTGTTGTTCGACGTCACATTTTCGCATCATCTCGGATCACTTGGAACCCCAGCTGAGTGGGTACTAAAAACGTACCTGGTGCCTGGATCTGAATCGAGTCGCTCTGAGTGGCTCTTTCAGAAATCAATTCAATTAATATATATATATATATATATATATATATATATGTTATAATAAAAAGAAAATGCCTTGATTATATTTTTTAAATTAGCTTAAGAAATCGAATTTTTTTCAAATGCATTTTTCTTAAATAAATTTTTTTTATTACTATTATATTTATTATAATTAAGATATTTCTATTTGCTTAAAGAAACTGCTGCCCAGAATGTTTTTGGGGTTTTTTTGACTAAGAATTTTTATATTTTCCTGAATTTAGACAAAAGATCAGCGTTTTTGTTTTTTGCCTGAAGTTGGACCTTCCTGAATGGAGCCAATGAAAATGCACAGAGAGCTCACGTCTTGCATCTCTTGAATGCAGCTCTTCAGTCATCCTCACATTATGGGTCTGTATGAAGAGTAAAGTCTGCTTACTGACGACAAACTTTTGTACTTCTATACTTGTGATGTTCACAACGGCCAAGTCTCAGCCCTCAAGCAACATAAAAAAGACATGACAGCAAACACACACCTTTAAGTTTTTCATTTGAATGTTCAAATTGTCCTCACTTTCTTATATTTTCTTCTGTGTTTTGTTTCAAGCACTCTATCAAAATGCTGTAGTTATTGAGCACATACAGTAGTTGCACTCAATATATGTAAAACATATACTCAGCAGTAAATGAAAGTATTCCTTACTATATTACAAAAAAAAAACATTTTCCCCTTCTCTAAAATGTTCACACGAAAGGAACATTTCAAAAATGCCCTCTTTTGTTTCCTTTATAAAATATTATTTTTACTGTTTTATTATTTGGGGGAAAATTAAATTTCTGCTTTTTTCTACAAAATGTCAACAGTTTCCAAACTGTGCAGAGAAAAGTCCAAATTTTCCAGGTTGTCCCCACTTTTCTTAAAGTCTCACCTTTGCCAAAATGTTTTTCTTTCATAAACTGTTTCCACTTTTGCCAAAGATGTTCTTGTTTCAGAAAATGTCCTTGCTGCCTGATCGTGAGGCTCTGATGTGTCCTCACAGTGTAGAAGTACAAACACACACCTTATATACCACACCAGTGAGAACACAAACACATGAATCATCATGTGTATCAATACAGTGTGTATTGTCTTTTTCACATGCACTTTCTGTAACCGTACACACACTCTTAATGAAACCTATAATGATGCAGTTGATTTGCTGCCTGGCTGTCTGCACACACACACACACATAAACACTGGCTGTCAAACACTCCCAGCGACTCACTGCCAATCTAAACCCTCCAATGATGAATACCATCCCTTCCTTTCTTCCTCCATAACTTCCCCTCTTTCCTTCCCATTTGTCTCTCAAACTCACACCTTTATCTCTCCTGCCTTTCTGGGTCAGTTCTTAATCTCTGTTTGACAGGTGAAACACATCTGTGTTGCTAAAGTTTATAACGAAGTAAAATAGTGATAAAGGAGGAAAATAACTCTGAGTAAGACGTCTCGCTCTGTCTTATCTCTTCCTCTCCTCCCCCCCCCCCTCCCCCCCCAAACAGCTAAGACTCTCATTACCTCGCTTTCAGCTGCTGCAGGAGGAAATCTGTGTGGGGGCTTTTATTTAAGATGCACTAATGTGCTTTAAAGCTTGACAGGTGTATGTATTTGGTACTATGCTGTGGGGAACATGCACACACAGAGACTGATATACCTGCATTGTGGGGACACTGACCTTTCCTATCACACTGTTGGGACAGAGACAAAGTTTTTCTTTTGAGGTCTTTTTCTTTTGGTTTTTTCTTTGGTGAAAACTATCTAGTGCTCTCCGAGTGGCACTACACTGTGGAGGGACTCAAGAGGTCAGTTACTATGTAGCCGTGTGTATTATTGTGATGCATTATAGGGACACACCTGTTTCTTCACCAATCTGTTTCTTCACTGATCTGATCAATATGATCATTAAATTATCAACTTTTATTGGGTATTCTAAATGGCAATAATTTACCAAAACAAGACACCAAACCAAAGAGAACAAAAACAGAGCTTTGATATAAAATATATATGCCTTGTTTACTAAATGGAAGTGTTGAACAGTAACTGAGAGCTAGTGAAATCACTCACTAATGAAGGTTTGTTTTCCCTGCAGCATCAGGTGGAGCTCAATGAGTCTTAAAAAACCTCTAAATAACTGTGCAGTGTTTTAATGGGGCATGTTTCCAAAGATTACACTGATGATTTTAATTATTACCTGCTTAAAGAGCAAAAGGGGGGAGGATGAAAATAAGACAGACGCGTGAGTTCAATCCACCCAAATTCATGTGAAGTAAAAGCAGAATTCATCTCCCTCTGCGTCCTTCTTTGTTTAATTTTCTTTTTAATGTAGACAGTAGAAACTGTCACTGAATCCATCGTGATAAAAATGAGAGAGCAGCGAGAGACAAAGAGGGAAGAGAAAGCGAGACATCAATTAAGCCTCCATAGCTAAACGCAGCGGGAAGAGCCACAGGCCGAATGTATCCAGCAGGAGCATCAAACGAGCTGCAGAGACACACAAAGTGTTTTCACTCATTCAGACAAACCTGAGGAAAATATGACAGAGACAAAAGACAACAATGTGTCTCAGTAATAATGAGGTAGCGGAGGAACAGCAGATGAACATGACAACCAGCAGAGACAGACAAAATTACATGAATTTCATCAATTTAATAACACAAAATGACCACAAAGTGATAGAAACTAACCAAATCCATTTGATTATTACATTTAGCCAGCAAAATATTTCAAAAAACTTTAAACTTTAAAAACAATAGCTAAACAAACTCTGGGAAATGTGACAAATAATAAAATAAGAAAAATTATATATGGGGGGGGGCTTATTGTGGGCATTTCAAGTTTGTTGAAAATTAAACTAGCAATATATCCAAGAGCAGACAGAAAATGAGTCCCAAAGTAAGCCCAATAACCTGGAAAATGTTACTAAATTTTTTAAAGATTTTTTTTTTCTGAAAATAATTTGACAGTCAGCAACTGAAATGTGACACCCATGTTACAGGAAGGTAACATGGTTGTTGTTGTAGCCAAATTTGTTTTGTTTCCTTTTGTTTAAAAAACATGCTAAAATAATTATTTAATTAAGGTGTAGCATACAAGGTTTTTAAACTTGTTATTTCAATAATGACATTTTTGAAACTTTCCCCTAAAATTGTTCATTTCAAGCTTGTAATTAAACAAATTAATAAATCTATTTTTGTTTCATGTCCAAATTGTTTATATTAGAAAGTCAGTGTTCATGGTTATATTTTATTTAGACCCCTTCAAAAGTTATTTAAAATTCATAAATGTTTGTTTTAAGCATGAAAACATTTATTTTATATGAATGTAGGTTTTTTATTTTTATATCGGAAACTCTAATATTGATAAGAATTATATTTATTAAATCCTGTCTTGATTGTTGCTTTTTCATGGCTAATCTAGCTTTATAAACTTTTCTTTTGGCCAACTTATTCTAGAAAGAATAATATTATAATAAATGCACTTGACCTGTTCATTTTAAGATTTCACATAAAACCATCATTATAACTGCTTAAATCAATATTTCTTTTCTTAGTTAAAATGGGAAACTACCATTTTTCACTATTTTAATAAAAACTAAATCAGCTTTCCTTTGCAAAATTAACATTTTGATTTTTTTTTCTATGAAATCATAAAATCTTGAACTATTTCATGTAAAACAGTTAAATTATTGATATAAATATTGTAACTTACTCATTTTAATTTTGGCCAGAAAAAAACTGTTTATGCTCCCCTAACAAATAATAAAAAAAAAATTTAAAGCTAATAATAAACATGTTTTAAATATCTATATGTAAAATGAAGCATTTGTTTAATCAGTCTATATTAAACAGCACCTTTCTTACAAATTGAAAGCACCCACAGTGAATCTAAACCCACCAAAAATAAAACATGAACATATGTAAAATTTAATTAAAAGAACAAAAAAGAAAGATACAGGAATTTCTATTTTTGAAGACTTTTCAATAATATCACAATTTTAACAAGGGTAAGTACATATAATCACTGATTGAGTATGTCGTCTCTGAGCCTCCGTACCTTAGTTGACATAATCAGTTGGATTTTTTCTTTGAAGAACTCGTCTGACTGTCTCAGCCCTTTAATTCTTCTGTCCCCTTTTCAAACATCTTCACCCTGCACTTCCTGCTCTCCTCCCTCCAGTCATCACCATCACATTTTACTCCTACACCTTCATCCCTCTTGTCTTTCTAAATGCTTATCCTCCTCTTCCTCCTTGCCTTACACTAAGCCTGTTTACATAGGATTAGAAACTAGCAGCTCTGTCACTGCTGTTTTTTACCCTTTAAGGGAGTCGGGACTTCTGTTTTTCTGTCTTCTGCTGTGTCTTTCTTTTCTGTGTTTTAAACTTTGGGGAAAGCAGCAACTTCTGAGTTCATATTTACCCTTGAGCTGCTGGTTTAGCCAAACTGTTTGTTTTTTCATGCTGTATTTAAAGGAAAAATCCGCCCAGAGTAACACACAGATTCATGGATGGGCATGTTGAGCACAGGGAGCGTCAGGAGGACGAGACACTCAAGAAGACCACAAAGGGACAACATGACTGTGGAAGTAACATGAAATAGAATAGAACTTAATTGGCTTTTTGCAGGAAAATTATAACTTTCTTAATGGAGTAATAGCCGGTAACAATAATACAATGTACAATACTGTAAGAATGCAATATAAATATTCTATACACAATATAAATACAACTGTGCATTAAAGTTAGTGGAAATAAGCAGAAAGAAACAGAAAAGCCACAGAGTAATACACAACCACTAAGAAATTCCACAGACACAAGTCTGGACACACTCACTCATTCACACGAATGGGTAAGTTCAAATGCAGACTGCTTCTATAAACATTTGCTACCTTGTTGTCACCTGTGCAACTAATCTCAGCCATGAAGTGCTAGACCACGTAAAATCACAGAGCGGGGTCAGTGGATGCTGAGAGTCACAGTGCACATAGGCCAATTTTTTGCAGAGTCAATCACTACACACTACAATTCATCAAACTTCATGTGGCCATCACATTAGTTCAAGGACAGTGTGTAGAGAGCTTTATGGAATGGGTTGGGTTATCACGTGGGGGTGTTTTTCAGGAGTTGGGCTCAGCTCCTTAGTTTCAGTGAAAAAAAACTCTTAATGCTTCAAGACATTTTGGACCATTTCATGCTCCCAACTATTTGAATTGAATTGAACTTTATGGGATGGCCCTTTCCTGTGCCAACATGCTCTCGCCACATGAGACTGATCTTTTGATGATCTCTCAACAAGAGATTGTTGGTGTTAGGTGGCCATCCTAGTGATCTTGCAGCAGGAGCCCTACACAGCTCAAAAATTGATGCATTTACAGAAAATGCTTGTTTTGATCATTTATTTGTGCAAACAAACCGGGAAACACAGTGGATGGATCATGATGCTTTTGTGAGGATCAGGGCTGCACCGAAGTTATCATTAGAATGGGTCATGTCTGCACTTAAAAGTAAAATGCTTACTTTGATTGTGTTCGCCACTGATGAAAACATCTTCGTTTTGATGAATTTGACAAAGTAGCAAAGATTAAAAAATCTTGTGAGTAGACCCGGTGGTGAGTGATGTGTCTGTTGATGATGGCATACACTGCAGCTGAATGTTCCTGATCAGACATCTCGGGACATTGGCGTAAGGCTAGAATGACGTCTTCTTACAGTTCATTTTACCTAGTTTGATATGATGAAATTCTGTACCATGCTTCTCTTAACATTAAGAGTTTGACAGGGTCCAGAGGTGCACAAGGAAAGAACCTCAAAGGAAATCAGGTATAGATGTAGTTATAAGGGCACAGTCACTGAAATTTGTGAAAGAACCACAAAGACACACAAAACAACGAAACGATCAGAGGACTAGACAGTGACCTGGAACAACCAGAAAAGAACAAGATCATAGAGATGCTAAAAGTCCACAAAGAGTGTTAAAAAGAAACCCAAAGATTTAAAATAACTGATGTGAAACAACCACAAAGACACAAACTCACTGTGGAGTGAAACAAAATGACCACAGGAAGATTCAAATGACTTCTAATGAAACATCCACAGAGAAATGCAAGCACAATCCCAGACACCTTGAGTGATTTCATGATGTTCATGCAGGAAACGGTGGATTTTTCCTTTATGCAGCTTGTTGTGTTGGAAATGCCCTGAAACTGTGAAGTCTCTCGATTTAAATGCCGTTTTTAACTCTTTCACGGTGAACCATTTTCTATGGTCTCTTCTGTGTTGTGGCTTTGAAAAAGTGTCACAGAAACAATCACTCGCAATGTGTAAATTTCAGCTTTGGGTTTTCTTACAAATCACGTGTCCTTCTCTCTGCAGTGTCTCTCTATCTGGTGACAGCGTGAACTTCTTTTTCAAGTCTCAACTTAAAAAAACTGTGGACAGATGATTAAAGCATCTGTAATGTTTCTCAGTCTGTAAATGAATGTTGTATTTTATCAATGCAAAGTTTTTAGTTTTGATAAAGACTTCCAGCTGGCGCTTCATGGACACGTGAACTGTTTTGGGTTTGTTTGGTTTTTTCTCTGCACTCAGAAACAAGCAGAAAACAGCATCTGTTCAGTTTAAAGCGAGTCGAGATAAAGAACAAATAGAAATGTGAGAAGTTTAAGAACTCCTGAAGATTAAACATTATGTTTTAGTTTGAAAGTCATGTTGATTCATTTCTGCCTGTAGTTCTCAGACACAAATTATTCAAAATCTTTAAACATAAAAACTTTTTACAAACTTTTCAAATGCAAATGTTACATCACCTAAAAAAACAAAAAAAGATAAAAAGGCAAAAATTAGCTTATCTTTATAAAAGCAAAACATGCACACACATGCAGAAATAAAAATAATTAAATATCCAACAGTGTAGTTTTGATTTAATGGTACAAGATTTTCAAAGTAAAAAATTTCCATTTTCAGTGCAAGTTTCTGGAAAACATGATTGGAAAAAAAATCATCTGAAGTAATTCAGTGCCATCTCAGACTTTTTAGCTTCTATGACTGTGCAGCAACAGTGAATTTTGAATTTCTGTCTCAGCTGTGTTTCTATCTGGTCTTTTTTTCTGTTTTTTTCTTTCCTTTTTTACAGTGAGGTGATGTGCAGATTGTGTGTTTCAGTGCGTGAACAGAGCTCCTTTATATTTTCTAAGTGGTTGAAAGTTGTGACAAAACTGAAGTGTAGATTTATCTTCCTGCCTTCTGTCTGAGCTCCTTTATGAGTCCGCTCTCATGTTTTGTAAAGAAATAAAATTTCCTGTTGGAGCTAAACTGATTTTGATTTGTTGTTTGTTTTAATGTTTTTCATAAACTAAGGATTTTAACCTAAATGTTGCTGCATATGAACTGGGCTATAGATTACTGTGTATCATAAAAGTGAGTGCACCCCTCACATTTCTGCAGATATTTAAGTATATCTTTTCATGAGACAACAATTACACATTGACACAATGAAAAGTATTCTGTGTGCAGCTAATATAATAGTGTAAATGTATTCTTCTGTCAAAACAACTCAATATACAGCCATTAATGTCTAAACTTTAACTCTCCTGGGCATGAACTTTACCATTATCGTTTTGTTAGTCACGACCACATGTCTGATGAGGAGGATGGTGTTTCACACATACCATAGCATACCATACAATGAAGCAAATTCCTTTAAGTTACTCCAGAAATTTTGGAGTTATTTTTGACCAGGATATGTTCTTTAATGCACATGTTAACCAAATATATAGGACCGCTTTTTTGCATTTGCAAAACATTTTTAAAATTAGAAACATATTTCCTCAGACTGATGCTGAGAAGTATATCTTTTCATAGGACAATTCCTATGAAAAGATATACTTAAATAAATAAATTAATATACTTAAAGGGCTTGTCCAGGATCCAGATCCAGAACAGTCTTGCGTTCAACATTAAAACAGCCCGCTATGAGCAAGCACTTTGTGACAGAGGGAAGGAAAAACTCCCTTTTAATAAGAAGAAACCTCTGACACCATCAGACTTGACCATTTGGGGGTGAGAGGATGGAGACGAGACAAAAGACATGCTGTGCAAGAGAGCCAGAGATTCATAATCAGAGTGGGATATACACACAGATGGTGA
>VUQK01031777.1:0-12071 GCA_015106715.1 Bujurquina vittata
GAGGCCCTGCTAAACAGTTGAGATTAGACTGCGGAACCAATTTTATTGGTGCATCCAAGGAATTGAAGCTGGATCCTCCCAAGCCTGATGAGACAAGTGTGGAGGATTACTTACATAAACAAACAATCTGCAGGCCTTTAGGGGCGCAGGTTTGCACAGTACACTATGTTGAGCCCGTTAGTGAGTAGAAGGAATGAGCAGTAGTTTTTCTGTGATGCCAGCAAAGCATGGTGCATCTTTGTCAACCCCAAACCATCCGTTCCTTTCTATCCCTTTGAGTGGCAATATGGGTAAATTTTAAGGTTGTTTATGATTCTTAGGTATTATGCATGTGATTATTGAAGTAAGTTTGGGACGTTTTGAAATGCTATAGTTGTTAATATAGTAAATCCAATCTGAGTTCATGCAGTGATCGCTAAGTTGAAATTAACCCTTTAATACACCTTATACATAAAAGGAGGTGTTTATTTGATTCACGAGGACGTGATTTGTATACCGAGTAATTTTCTGTATTTTGTATTTTTTCAGTTTCACACTTTTTTGCATTAAATCCTGTCCAACTACAACACGTGCCTGTTCCTTGGAGGAAGTGATGTAAGAGAGAGTTTAGCTGGCTGTGAATCTCAATATAGGACACGGGGTCACATTGAGTGCAACAGTACAGGGAATATCAAGTCGTTCTGCAGGAGAAGCAACAGCAGAGGTCCCGATGGAAATCAGCTGGTCCCGAGAGTAAACAATTGGAGCGTGGCCACTCTCGCAGTCTCCAGACATAAACACCATAAAAAACTAAGTTTTCCAGAAGAAAAGTTAGCTTCATCATATGGAAAAAAGAGCAGAAGTTACAGAAGCACAAAAACACATCTATTACTAAACAAAATGAGAAAAATAAATAAAAAAGCACGGAATTAGTGCGGAGCTGCTGAAATGGGCTGCGCCGGAAGAAAATATAGGATAAGCTTTTCTATTTTACAATGAACATTTACAGATCTTCAGCTTGTTTGGTAAAAGAAATGTTTAAGCTGCAGGTCTTGGAAAAGGGATGTAGCTTAAACACTTCTAAGGTTGAGTGAGGCCACAGAGGAAGGTGATCATATATCATAGTCAAAGTCAACCCTCTGAGGGTTAACCGTAGAACCTCTGAGGTTTACCTTGAGCTGAAAAATGGAAATTCAAGGACATTTATTTACATTCTGCATCCTAATATACAGACCTGTTTTGCAGGGTTTATCCTGAAGCTTTAGAATGGAAATGGAAACATATTTGTTTTGCCTCTGAAAATTGGTGTACAGCCTGCACTGCAAAGAGGAGCAACCAAGGTTCTGTTGACACTTAAACTTACACCCATTTTGCTACAGTGAGTAGAAAAATGTTCAAGAGAACACCTGGAGTTTGATGCATTTAACACCACGCTTTTTTACTGTTGTGAGGCTGCTGAATAGGTGCTAAAAATCTATAGACTCAACCTTCTGTTTATTCATGGAAATTAAGAGCTTGTTTTATGGCTCCATCTTGTGGAGAAATAAAAGATGTTCAGTTGTGAAAAATAGCTAGAATGGTTCAATTGACTTATTAACCTGTGCTTTACCAGGTATGAAAAAATCATGTTAGTATTAGCCGACAGGTTTATTGGCTTAGTCACAACAATCCAGTGCATTATAAATTAGGGCTAAGGAAATCATAACTATAACATGAACCTTCTCCACTACTGGAAACCAGTGAAACTGCCAGAGCTGAGATTTCTGCGGTAATGTTTGTGATCCAGTAATTGAAAATATTTACATTTTTTATTAAATACTACTCTATTTCTCCTTTTTTGTTTGAATGTATATAGAGGTGTCACTCTTCAGAATTGTCATCAGCTCTGTTTCTTTTAGTTTTTGTCTTTTAGTTTGTTTTTTTTCCAGGCCTACTGACCATCTTAGCATATGTTGCCACATTGTTTTGGTTTGAAGCCCAAAGCCTGACACAGCTGAATTAACAAACACAAGTTTACTGTACGTGGTTAACTGTAAATATCTATAGGCAGATTAAAACTTATAATGAAAGTGCTGCATTAGCTGTTGAATGTTGTCAGTGTATATGCCCCATGGGTTGTATGTCAGAAGAGAAAGAGGAATTCTGAAGTAATTTGGATGAAGAGCTACACTGTAAAATTAATCAATTGTTTAATTTAAGAAAATAGAAAAAAAGAATCCCAGCTTTCCCCTATGGGCAATCTTTTTGCCCTCCAAGCCCGTGTCCTCTACCAGAGGCCTGGGAGCTTGGGGGTCCTGAGCGGTATCTTGGCTCTTCACAGGACTGTGCTCTTAAGGACAGAGATTTCGGATGTTGTTCCAGGAATCTGCTGGAGCCACTCTCCCAGCAGATGAGGACCACTATTACCTTCATCTTCCACAGCCTGTCTAGCTTTTCTCTGAAACCTTGGTATTTATCAAAATTCTCATGATCCTTTTTCCAGATGTTGCCATCACTTGGTATTGCAACCTCCATCACTACGGCCTTCTTCCTATGTTTGTCCATCACTAAGATGTACAGTTGCTTAGCCATCATAAGTTTGTCTGTCTGTATCTGGAACTCCTATGGGATCTTAGCTTTGCTGTTCTGGACCACCTTTGGGGGTGTATCCCATTTTGATCTTGGGACTTCCAGGCCATACTCAGCCCAGATATTCCTGTATACTAGTGATGGGTAGATGAGGCATCATGAAGCATTTCAACTAGAGGTGGGCGGATCGATCCAAAATAACGATAGTATCGTGTAATGGAAAATTTTACTTTAACCTCTTATGTGTTGTTCAGCTATGGAGTGTGTGACCATATGGTGACCTGTGGGTTGTAAAAACCAGATGTCGTATCTGTAAACAAGTACCCTTCTCCTCTCAGGACTCCAATTTCCTTGAGGACACATTCCTTAGTTTTAGTGCCCTTTTGGTTAATTTCTCTTTGTGCAGGAAGGTGTATCTGGGGGAGACATGCAACAGGGAAGGATCTCCTCTTCTTTATTGGTTGGGCTTAGGAGGGGGAGGACAAGGAGGCTGTGAAGTGTATAAGTACATTGTGTTTCTGTGTGGATTTTCAGAACTCACTCAATACCCCTTTGGGGGTATGGGGTGACTTCTCCTCCTACGAGCAAATAAACTATGCAAAGGAATCCTGTCTCACATTTGATAAATAAATTTCCATAACAAGAGGAACTTTCATCCGCTCATGGCACCTTTGAGACTCCGATCAGGATTATAGTCAATGAAACATCATGAAGGTGGGGTGTGACGTAGACTGCCTGAAATGATGACAATAAAAAAAATGCTAATGGAATAATTGTTAAGGTGATAGTGGAAGTGTTCAAAATTTGTAATCCATTCTTTAATGATGTCGTATGATGATAAGTTGTGCGTCTATATGAGTAAAAATATAGTTAGAATGAAAGTAACCGTTATGGTCAAAACACCCTTCCTTACTATCAATAAAACAAACCAAAAGACTTCTAGAATAATGTCCTTTGCACAGACCAAACACAGCTTATCATCACAGACACCTCATACAAACCTTCCAGCATGATGGGGGAGGGATGATGATTTGGGCTTGTATTGCAGACATAGAACCTGGGCATGTTGCAGTCATTCTTTAAATGTGAGGCCATCTGTCTGACAACTGCAGCTTGGCTGAAACTGGGTCATGTAACCGCCAAATCTACAACAGAATGGCTGAAAATGAAAAGAATCGAGATATAGCAATGACTCAAAGTCTGGACGTCAACCCAATTGAAATGCTGTGGCGGGACCTTACAAGAGCTGTGCATAAATGAATGCCTGCAAAGTTCAATGAACTGATGCAACGGTGTATAGATGTCTGGGCCAAAATTTCTCAACAACAATGTAAGAGACTGACAACGTCATACAGAAAATTATTACTTCAGTCCATTGCTGCTAAAATTGCTTTCCCAAGCTATTGTATTGTGAGGTGTACTTAGCTTTTCACAGGACTGCACAGAACCATTTAAAAACTCTCTTTTGCACATGTATTTTGAAATACGTGTCCTGTTCTCAATGAGAAGACAGTGGATCCAATACAAACGGGTCTTATAAGAAACTGAAGAGATGCCACAGGATCCAGGCTATTATGGTGTTGTAGTACAGTCCGATCAATAAAGGCACCCGCTTGGAGGCAATACCTTGTACCTATAGGTAGATTTGGTCAGGAACTGTCATTAGATTCATGATTCAGGTACTTTATCAGTCACTACATAATATTGGTCTGCTATAGCTGTCTGTTTTGGTGATTTCAGTGTTTGGCTCTGGGTAGGAGGGCAATGTCAGCAGCTAGAAATATTGACAAAACATGAGGTAAAACTTTATAATAATTATATTTACTCAATAAATAGCCAGTTAATTTACCCTTAGTTAACAATTAATTACAAATTTATGAATAATTGGTTTGTAAACCATCTATGAAACTGTCTGTAAAGTTGGAATATTTGTTTCTTACTGTAAATCAGCCGGTTTTGTGGCTGTGGCATACAGTAAATCAAAACATGGTAAATCGGAAGACTGCCGTTTGTGTTCAGTTTTATTCACAGTGTAGTAGTTTCTCTTGTTTTTCTCACTAGCCATGTGCCCATTGTGTTGGAATTGTTGCTGTTTAATTTGGTCTGTTAGATAAAAATATGACAAGTGAGTCCAGTAATAACATGTGCATCATAAGCATGGATGGATTATTATGATCACAGGCCCTGGACACAAACTAGGCACTGGACTACCTACCCACTCAAGCAGTACACTGTGTATGACAGTGATAACAGAAATTCTGTTTTGTTTTGTTTTTTAAATCTTTACCAGGTAAAATGTTTGAGAACCAGCTCTTATTTACAAACATGAAAGTGCGCACAAGTATGTATAGATACATATTTACATGAACGTCTTTATTTATATAAAAAGTGAACTAAAACTAGTAATAGGAAGTGTTTAGTTTGTGATATCACTCATTACTCTTATTACACTTATTACACTAAATAAAAAGACAACCTGTTAAATAATCTTAGATTCTGCTTTCTTATCAAATGTGGAGCTTTAAAACAGTTTGTGCAGCACATTTATTCTCTGATGACATTTTTTTCTTGCAGCAAAGACCAGCTGACATAACGCATACATTGGGACAACCAGACTGGGGACTCCAGCTAAGAGGAAGATGACCGCATAGATCCATGAAGGGTACGGTACTGATGCCAGAGCAGGAAAAGCTTCCTATAAACCATAAAATATTAATATTAGTGAAATTTGTAGGCAGTGACTTTTCAAACAAATATAAAATATGTGAGTACTGCCAAGTTGCTAATTATGCCCCTCTGCCCCACAGAGGAAAAGCATTCAGCTATGATGATAAATATGCAGTTGGCATGCCATATAATTCAATATTGTAATCAGATAACAGAGTAAAAAATAAATACATTGGGGGGAGATTAGTGTTAATGGTGATCTTACAGAATTTAGGTCCCAGACTAGATAGGTGAGCTCCTTTTGGGCTTGAGTCACCAGGTAGAAAACCAAAATAACCAGAACAATTAGAGGACTGATGAACCTCCACGTAATCTGCCAGAAAATGCAGGGCTTACGCCCAACCATGAACTTTATGTCCTCGTTGAATCTGCCAAACAAGACAGTTTCAATTAGTTTCACATCATCTCATGCAAAAACTGCAGTTTTGATGTTATTGCTAAAAAAAATACACAACGACTTACTTTTTCAATTGAGGTATCCCATAGCACACTTTTATCTGTGTGCTACACACTACACTATGTAGTTTTGGTTCAACTCAAACAACACCAGTTGTGCACTTCATGGAAATGATGATTACAGTGTTTTACTGCTGTGCTAGTTTCTGTATTTTGCATGTCAACATTTTAATTTAACCCCTGACCACACATCATACAGTATCTTCTACATTAAAGACTTTGTGTTAAAATGCACAAAACAACACTGCAACACATGCATCTCCACCAGTACCGACAGCCTATCATCCTCATCCTGGGTGAAAACTGTTTGGTCCTTCTCCCTTTGCTAAATCAAAGGTAAGACATATAAAGTTTCTTCTTCAATCAACTTTTTGAATGTCATGAAATAACTGGATTAATCACTAACCTGTCAATGCCATAGATGTAAACTACAGCTATCATCTCAAACAAGCCAATGGTCAGCAGTGGGACAGATCCAGCAAAGTTATCAAAGAGAGTTACCCAATAAATTCCTGAATGCTGCGCAAAGAGGAGGCAGATGATGAAGGCTACGAGACATGTTACTCCTGAAACACAATGAAAGCAGAAGCAATGACCTTTAAAAATGAATCCAAGTTTGAGGAACCCACAGAAGGTAGATTTTAAAAAGAAAACTGAATTACCTGTCAGTATTTCATGGGGCCAGTTTTTTGGAAATGCATTCAAATCTTTCAAGGGGACCACAACTCCCTCAATGTTGCCAAAGAGGGTTGAGAGACCCAGACAGAGAAGCATGACGAAAAACAGGACAGACCAGATTGGGGAACCTGGCATCTTGGTAATGGCCTCAGTGAAGACAATAAAGGCCAGGCCTGTTCCCTCCACTCCCTGAACAAACACGATGCAGATTACAAATAATGACAGCACGAGAATGGGAGAGATCTTCATTAAATTGGGCACCTCACTGAGAAGTTTCTGCAGGTCACAGGTTTTAATGTCCAGTCCAGAAACAGTATCAGGATGAGAGCTATTCAGATGATGGAGGGTTGCGTTGTAGTTGCCTGAGGTGATGCTGTCCTCAGGAAGTTCGAATGCATTCAGTAATGTCCTGATGTTTCTAAAGAGAAAATATGTCAATTAGTAATTAATATATAGGCTTATATAGGCTTAATATTGCCTAGAAGGATATGTTTAGATTTTCTGAATTAACTGTTCATAGAGACAATCCTGAAATGCAGATGTTCATTCTGCTTACCATCTTCACTATTCAGTTCAGCATATTAGCATTTACTAGTGGCATTAAATTCAAATTTTATTCAAGTCTGATGTGAATATGCTCAGATGTTGTAATAATTCAGTCATTAACTTTATGCTTTGGAGAGAGTTTTTGATTTGAGAACCTTTTTTTTAATTTTTTTTTTTACAAGACTTGGGAGACTACTTTTTCTAAAGGCCCAAATCACACTTTGAGCAGTCAATGTCTCTGGACAGACATTCAAGATTTCTGTTAAAAAAGTTGCGTTTATCATTTGAGGAATATTTCTAAATTGAGGGCAATGTTATCCAAATCTGACCTGGAGATGATTATTCTTGCTTATTGTTTAGATTATTGTAACTCTCTTTTTACTTGTTTTAATAAATCTGCTCTCACTCGCCTCCAGTCGGTCCAGAATGCTGCAGCGAGGCTTTTGCAGGAGCTAACAGAATGGCACACATAACACTGAGTTTATCCTCTCTACACTGGCTACTTGTCAAATTTAGAATTGATTTTAAAATTTTAGTCTTCATTTTTAGAGCTTGTTTTTTAATCTGTTAAAGGTGCTATATGAATAAAGTTTACTTACTTGCATAGCCAGATAACGTAGTGTTAGGGGTGAATTAGGGGTACTTAAACATCACAGTCCTAGTCAGTAAGTTGAGTGCCATATACCAAAAGTGAAGTGCTAACCTTTTTCAAAGCCTTAAAATGAACAGTACTCACTCGCTGATGCAGGTGTCATATTTCTCAGTGGCCCTGAAGCCAATGATGGAGTAGGTCACTGTGGCTGCATAGACTGAGGTGAGACCAGTGACGACAGACAGGATCACAGAATCTTGCACGCAGTTGTTGCTTTGGGAAATGAAATGTGCAAAATAGAATAAGGAAACAACCCGACTTTAGCTCTTAGAACATTGTTTTTTACTATTTTTACTCTTTTTAAAAACGAAATGTGAAAAAAATGGTAGCTAAAATGACCTTACTGAACAGGATTATAGCTTGAGAAGGAAATAAGCCCTCCCCATGCTAAACCAAAGGAGTAAAAGACCTGGGCGCCTGCATCCAACCAAGTGGTTGGATTTGTCAGCTCATCCACCTGCAAGAGGGAGACATGCACTCAGATGTAGCTCTAAACTTTGAGATGTGACTATTTTTCTTTAATCAAGTTTCGAAACATACATCTGGTGTGAAGAGGAATTTTATTCCACTCAGAGCACCCTTAAGAGTCAGTCCTCGGATCAGGAATATGGCCAGGACTACATAAGGCAGGATGGCTGTGACGTAGACTGCCTGAGGACATTACAAATAACAGCGGAATAATTGGTAATGGATGTGGGATGCAAATGTTCTTGTAACTATCAGTGTACACAGCAAAACAATAACAATACCTTTTTCCCCCCATGGAAACCTGTGCAGGTACCGGTATGGATGCTGACTTTTCACCTTCCAAATAAGCCTCAATCACAGGTTTTAAGCATAATGTTACGACTGCAGGACATTAAATGTATTTTTACGATTCCATATTTACAGAACTCCTTTATTACGAACACCTCTTAGTGGAAGCCTGGTAGGGGTTCTCTGCTATTTTTGTTTGTGCACCCTTTTCTGCTGTTTTCTGTGCAGCCAGGGAGTTTAGGCATTGCCGTTTGTTTCAACCTAAAGCTTAGCACCTCTTGTTTTTTTCTAGGAAGAGTGGGGGCTTGTTTGTTATTGTGGCCTTGGAAACCCTGATGATTGACATGCTTCCCTCCATTTTTGTTTTGATGACATGAGTAAATTGTAAATAGATTACTGTAAACAAATGATTTAATTACACGCTCATCTTGCCCAGAGACTCGGTTTGTGATTTGCTGGTTTGTTGTGTTATACTCCCTGCTACCCCTAGACCTTACAGGTAGGCAGGGGTGGGAAGTAGATTTTTCAGGTATCTGTACTTGAGTATTTATATTTCTGACAACTACATTTTTACCCAAATCTCTGTACTATCCGCTCCTTACGTTTTCAAAACAGACTCGTTACTTTAGGTACAGCCTAAATGAAGGAACAATAACACAAAAGTCAATCCTACTGAATTAGCCTCCATCACAGAGGCTTATCGCATATGTGAAATGATAAAACCATATAATTTATGCATCATTTATAGCGCTGTGCTCAGGGGTTAGAGGGTGCAGATGTTTGTAAGTTGTGGTTGCAGTACTTCAGCATCTAGCTAGTGCTACTGAAGAGTATCAAAAATAAGGCAAGTAATGTGTTGTTGCAGGTAATTTATAATGCAACTAGCTAAGGGTTGAGCTGCTGAAGTTCATTCAGACATGGAGAAAGATGTAAGAAAAAAGACAGGAGGGGAAGATGAGAGGTTAAATTTAAAGATAAGGATTGCTCAGTGACATCTGATAAACTAGAAATTTAAAGCTGTCGTGTTATGTCGATTTTTTTTTTCATATTGTCCTGCAAAACAAACTGTTATTCAAAGGTTGCATGAAAATACTGCAGTTTAGTGCAGGATCAACAGTTAGTTGGCTGTACTGTGGTGAATTTATAGTAAAGCTCTGTGTTGGTGCACAGCAGCTATTTGGTACATAACGTGTAGCAGAGAAGAATTTAAATTGAAGCTGATTATGCTTGGATTCATTCATTGGATTCAACCGTTATATCAATCACTTGTGAAATACTGGGTTACAGCTCGTTGAATT
This sequence comes from Bujurquina vittata, assembly GCA_015106715.1. Classification (NCBI taxonomy): domain Eukaryota; kingdom Metazoa; phylum Chordata; class Actinopteri; order Cichliformes; family Cichlidae; genus Bujurquina; species Bujurquina vittata. The sequence goes on from VUQK01031777.1 coordinate 9,661, forward strand.
CAACCAGAGCAGCAGCAGCACAGGTCAGCTGTGTATGCAAAGAAAATCTACTGGAGCTCTCAATAGAAATTATTGTGATTCTTTTCCCCAGGCAGAGCCACTACAACTGATCTTAGAGTTCCCCTACCTGCTGACTCCCACTGTAACCCATGACTGTACTAATATTTGTTTTTATATGTGTAGGTAACAGATTCAAGATGAGTCCATTCATTAGAATTTAGGTTGGAGTTCGTATTTTTTAACACAAGTATTTGTACTTCTATCTAAGTACAGAATGTCTGTACTTTTGCCACCTTTGCAGGTAGGGGGTTGTAACACTTTATTTAGGTTAGACATGCATTTCCAATCAGCCGCTCAAGTTAATGAGTTAAGCAGGAACCTTGACATGTAAAATTGGAATGGTCAGTGGATTTAAGGTCCCACAAACCTTGCCTGAAGTGCTGATACCTCGTATGCAGCAGATACACACGACTGTCCAGGCAGCTAACAGACAGACCACAATGGGCCACTGGAGTCCAGAGTCTGCTATTGAGGTAGAAGTATTCAGAGTGACTCTGTAAAAGTAATAGTCCACAGTGGAGCTCTGTTGACATTCTGGTATAAATCCTAGAGTGGGAACAAAAATAGACATAAAACAGTGATGCAATGTGCTGTGTATGTGAGAGTAGACTGAAAATGTGTATAAATACCTGTCCTGTTTTCACTGAGAGGACACTGGGTCCAAGGCAGCGGGTCTTGAAAGGAATTGAAGAGATACCACATGATCCAGGCTATTAAGGTGTTGTAGTACAGTGCAACCAGAAAGGACACCAGCATGGAGGCAATACCTGTAGGACAGTATCATTATCTGAGTAATCACACTCACCACACTCTACAGACTTACTTTTTATGGACAGTGACTTACCAACACCTGTCAGATAAGGGCTGATGGTCCGCCACACTCCCACACTGCCTTTTCTAAGTCGCTGGCCAATGGCAAACTCTAGCAGCAAGAGAGGCATTCCTTCTAGCACCAGCAAAATTAGGTAGGGAATCAAAAAGGCACCTGCAAATGAAAGTAAGCAGGTGAGAGAGGTGGGTTGGTAAATCTATACCAGGTCAAAGTGATATGCCACCTTTTTTTTCTAACAGAGATTTCTGAGGGATAACAAGTGGCACGATGGACCACCATTAGTCTAAGTGTTAATAGATTATGATAAGTAATCCTAAACCCAAAGCTAGCATAGCATAATGGTGAATGAGGGCATATGTTCTTTGGACTGATGAGACCAAGGTGGACTCATCAGTCCACTCATCAGTATTATGTTTGGCCATAATACTCAGCAAAAAATAAACATAGCATATCAACAAAAATGCCTCATACCAGCTGTCAAGCTCGGTGGTGGAGGGGTAATGATTTGGGCTTATTTTGCAGCCATGGGGCCTGGATAACTTGCAGTTATTGAGTTGACCTTGAACTCTGTCCGACAGCTAAAGCTTCACCCAAATTGGATACCAGTGATCCCAAGCACAGCAGTAAATTTACAACAGACTGGCTGAAAAAATAGAATCAATATGTTGCAATGGCCCAAAGTCCAGGGATTAACAATTGAAATGCTGTGTCAGGAGAACAAATGCCTGCAAACCTCAATGAACTGAGGCAGCAACATAAAGAGTGGCCTAAATGTGACAGACTGATAAAGTTAAATAAAAAAAAATCCTAATTGTTTTGGATGCATGTCAGAATGTTTATTTTTGTCCTCTTTTTTTTTAAAATAACTTGGGAAAATAATTTTCTAGTGCTAAATATCTCCCATTCTGCTCAGACCTCCCAGCAATAAAATAATGACGTTGTCCTGTTTGCTTTGGCATTGTGGAAATTCCAGTTGCTGGCTTGTTCAGCTCACCACTTTGCTGCAACCTAAAGCTGCTCAACAGCTCGTGGATAGAATAGCATCAGTTTTGTAAATTTACGGTCCTTAGAAAATTAAATTTGTCCTGCAAAACTGATGATTTTCTGCATGTGATATATGGATCAGATCAGAATGTGCAAGTGTTTTATTTATTTATTTTTTAAGAGGCATTGAGTCTGTTAAATTAAGTACTTTCTGTAACAGTCTACAGTTCAATGGTTTGTGTTCTGGATTAAGGATGTCTGATTAACAGCCTGATAGCATGATGCAGTCTGTAGGAACAGTGTGTTCAAAATTTGATGTTTATGATGTTTTTAAAAAAAAGGAATCTCTTCTGATAAAAGTTATTATAGCAGGTGTGGCCATAAAAGTTACAGATTTGTTCAAATGTGAGTAACATTTAGGACCATGGTTGGTCATAGGTGTCTTTGATTTATTTAACACCTGTTTGTTTTTTTTAAATAATAAAAATAAAATGCAATTTTGTGTCGGTGCAGGCTGAAATGTAACACTGCTTTA
>VUQK01031783.1:0-17889 GCA_015106715.1 Bujurquina vittata
ACATATCCTAAAAATCAGTGGCGGATGCTGGTCTTTCAAGGAGGAGAAGCTCAATTTCGGCCTACATCATAAAATATGTTGGTTTATTTATGCGTAAATTCTACCCTCCATTCCTTTTCAAGAAAACGATCTGTGATCCTGTCGTACCAACAAGGGGTCTTTTCCAGGGACTTGACTAGTGTCCCCTCAATGGCCAGCAGTGCTAGGCTGCGTAAACGGCCTTGGCCCATGTTGTTGCTGGTGTAAGATTTGAGCCGCTTTAAACAGGAGAAGCTCCTCTCTACACCTCTCTACACCTGCAGATGTAGTTCAACGCAGAACAGAATGAAAAAATTTTTTAAAATGCTCCCACTGATGTTTACACCTGATTCGCTCATTTCACTGTCAATCAAAAAGGGATTCAGCCTCAGACAGATCATCCAATCATCATGCAGAAGCTGAGCGTCCGGGCCAGCCGAGGCCAGCCCACTGCCCCATAGACCCCCAGAGACGCTGAGCTTCCGATGGGCGGGACAAAGGCCAGCATTTATCCAATGACTTGTCTTGTTTCGCTGCACTCTTTGCTTCGCTGTTGAACTCTGTGGACGCTCAGCGTCCACACTGTTTAAAGCACTGTGAAGCTGCGGGAATGAGTGAGAGGAAAACCGCATCATTACCAGTGATAAGAAGCTGATTCTGAACAAAGGTTGAGCGCGTTGTAGTGCATATTTAGTCAATGACATGTACACACAACAGTATATATTTGATCACTTATTTTTCGACATTTTAGGGGAAGCTGAGCTTCCCTTGCAGTCTTAGAGCAATCACCTCTGGTGTGTGGATAGCCAGATAATAATAATAATAAAGATGAAATGTCTATTTTAAGCAAAGGTAACAATGGATGGGGAAGTCATAAAAAGAGAAGGATAATGAAAGACTGGAAAGGAAAGAGGCAATGGCAGCAAAAGCGAAACTAAATTTATTATAAAGCATGTCAGTGTAACCTTTTAGCGACCTGAATTTCTTTTGTGCTGTATGTAATCTAACTTGGAGTAATTTGTATCTTTGTAACAAGGGAGAGAGGAAAGCAGAATTTTTCTGCGAAGGTTATTTCCACTTCAGCCAGACAAATTCACCATGTGTTCTCTGGCACTGTGTATGTGGTTTTGGAGATATGCACACCTTTTTGGAGATATGCACACATGGAGTGCATATCTCTGTATGTTTTCTATCTTTGTTCTGTGATTGTGAGCATCAGACCTGATTTGGCCAGACAGTCTGACCTACAGTGGTTTCCCTCTCTTTGAATATTAATATCCCTGCAAATCCATCTGCATCACCCCTCTTTGTGTGATTCACTGAAATCCTGCATGTGCACTTTATCTGCTCGTGTAAATGTTTCAAGAAGGATCGTTTTGCACGCTTTTATTGGCGCTCCAATTAAAAGTCGATCTGAAGATGAGAAAATCAGTAACTTGATTTGTTCAAGGTTGCAGTATGGATACTCTTTACTCTTTAAGGCAAATGGAAACTCTCCACGAGCAGTTAAACCCCAACTGTTAGGAGCTGAATGACTTGTCAAGGTGGGGCAATGATAACAAGGCAGGAACTGCTCTTATACTTTTCCTCTTTTTATACTGCAAATCGAGATATCAAACTACCAACCTTTTCCAAGCGTTTGACGTTTGGGATGTAATTATTACTTTTTTGTACTCCTTCACATTTCTAGTTATGAGTTTTTCTACTGCCATCTCCTGTCTTTGTCTGCATGTTTAATAACTAAGTTCTTCGTCTTTTAGTTGCGTCCTCTTTTTCTCATGTTTTTTTAAATCTCCTGATTTTGTTCTTTTTCACTCCTTTCCTGTTTGTCTGCCCCACTCTATTTGTGCTTTTAGTTGCGGTCAGCTTCAGTACTTCAAGCACATTATTCTAGGACTCACATAATCTATGTGGTCACTATGATTTGGATCATAAATGCTGGTGATTATTTTCTCAACAACAGTGCGCGCCTGCATCTGGGATATATTCAATTAAAAGTGAACAGCTGTCTGGATGCAGGACAAATGCATGGATATAAAGGCCTGAGCAAACTTTGACAAGGGCCAGGTTGTCATGAGCAGAGAATTGGCTTAGAGAATGTCCAAATTGCAGGAGATGTGCTCCTGATCAGCAATGTTGAGGACCAGTGGTCTGAGGAGCCGGCAACAGGGTGTTAAGGGATATGCTGGATGAAGGTCCCTCTAGCCTTGCAGAACCTAAACGATTGGCTGCTCCCATTATGGCAACAGACACACCTTCAGTTATCCTGTAGAGGGTGAAGTGAATTAGGGCATTTTTGGTGGCCAACAGCATATTAGGCAGGTGGTCACAATGTTTTGTCTCATCAGTGTACAATCAGCTCTGTGGAGATGATGAGATGTTTTTGGTGGCTTGCATTTACACAGTTTGAAAGCAGAAGCAGCCCGCTAACATATAAACACACCCTTACAAGGCTGTAATATTTTAAGACATCATTTTTTGTTTTTCCGCAGCACTGTGTTCAAAGGGAGAATGGCTCACAATGTAATTTCAACGTAATTTTCCTTTAAGTGCTGGGCACTAAGTGAAAGGAAGTACAGAGAAAAGAGAGCCAAGAGACACAGAGTGAGAGCAAGGATGAGATGAAATGTGACACAGGTCATTACACTGGGCTTAATGAAGCCTGTTTGCCTTGATAACCACCCTTTTCATTAACTGCTGCTACACAACACCCTGTTTGCTCGTGACATACACCCCCCACCCACTCCCTGCCCATTGTCTTGGACCACAGAGTGAGACATTAGGTTAGATGAGAATGTGATTAATGAGACATCAATTAATTAGAGACAATTACAAGTAACCACCTTTGCCTGATTCTTTCTCTCTCACACACACTTTTGAGCCTCAAGTTGCTCATCTTATGTTCAACATAACCACATTGCATTAACAAAGCGAACATTAATTTCAGACGTTCCAGAAAAATTCTCAGTGGAGTGATTCTTGGAGCATTTATTCCAGTGAGAATAAAAGATGTCCTTAAAGAGGTGCAGTGGAAGCCTATGGCCACGTGTGTCCTTTCCATTACTTACTGACCACATGCTTGATTTCCTTCACATACAGTATGAATTACAGACAAAGGGGCTGCTGTAATGTTCAAACTCAATGAGGGGAAATATTCTCTTTTTACTTGCTTATTGGGAGACTTGTGTCCTCAGGCAGGACCCAGAATGAAACACTATTGTGGTGTATCAGTCAGTCAAATGCACTGGACAAGGTCACTAATTATTATTACTATTTACAGTATTAGAGCACTTTTACACTGTGAAATGCTTTTCAAATCAGATACTTGCATTGATTTTGTATAACAACACTATTTGTACTTCTATTGTTATTTGATTTGCTATTGCATGACTCAGACTGAGTTATTTCAATAGGCTTCTCTTTCTCTTTCTCTCCTTTTCGTGATCATCTATCTCTCTTTCCCTCTCTATTATTTTTCAATCTACCCTTCCAGCCTCCCCAATGCTTGTTATTTAACAGGCTGTTGCATGACGCAGAGCACATTGTTACAACAAGGGTAGTGCTATTTTTTTTTACTAGGATAAGGTTCCTCGCCGCATAAATCATTAAACCAACGAGAGACACAGACACAGTGTCTACTTCTTGTCTTTCTTCTCCTTCTCTTTTTCTCACCGTTCACTGCTTCACTACATTCATGTTTTCCTTTCTTTCCCTCCGCCCCTCCAGCTCCTCTCAAGCCTAATCAGAGATAGAGTTAAATGAAGAGCAGATGAGCATTATGGGATATTGAGAAGAGAATGGAGCTGCAATTAAGGGTATTGCCAGCAACAGTACATGCACATCATCAGAATATCAAAAGAACTGATTGGATCGTCCATGCGGCTTTAACAGAATTGAAACAGGTTGATGTTGCATTCAGTGTGTACATTCTTAGTAGGAAAAGTCACTGTTTTATTTATCAGTGAGTCATGTTGATTTACGCAATTGATGAAGGAGATTTAAATAAAGCATGAATGCCTGCTAATATCTTTATTACAGCAGTGGTGCTGCCTAAAAGTAAATGTCTATCTGTACATTATGCGCTCTAGCTTACTCTTGCATTGCCATAATGTCCTAGAACAAATGAAATGACAGCACAGTTGTTAATGCTTCTAGTAATGTGTGAGTCTCTCATTATGACAAGTCAAGCTGGTTTCATCTATGTGTAATTTCATGCCACTGATAGTCTTCAGCCACTCCAACCACAATATGCCATACACTGCTCAGACAAATTAAAGGGACACTTTTTAATCAGAGTATCAAGTCAATTAAACTTCTGGGATGTTGATCTGGTCAGTTATTTATCTGAATCAGTTTCACCAAATCAGTTTATGTTAATGAAATTAAAAACAAGTGCACTAGAGGGGCAACAATGAGACAAACCCCAAACAGTAATGGTTTTGGAAGTGGAGGCTGCTAACATTTTTTCTCTCCTCATCTTTTCTCACTGTTCACTAGTTTTGCTTTTGGCTAGTGCCAGTGTCACTACTGGTAGCATGAGGCGATACCTGGACCCTACAGAGGACAGGTACTCCAGCTCCTTCAGGAAGGCGCATCATTGCCAGGAGGTTTGCTGTGTCTCCCACCACAGTCTCAAGAGCATGGAGGAGATTCCAGGAGACAGGCAGTTACTCTAGGAGAACTGCACAGGGCTGTAGAAGGTCCTTAACCCATCAGCAGGACTGATGTCTGCTCCTTTGTGAAAGAAGGAACAGGATGAGCACCACCAGAACTACAGAATGACCTGCAGCAGGCCACTAGTGTGAATGTGTCTGACCAAACAATCAAAAACAGACTTCATGAGGGTGGTCTGATGGTCTGATGTCCTCTAGTGGGCCCTGTGCTCACTCCCCAGCACCATGGAGCCTGATTGGCATTTGCCACAAAATACCTGAACTGGCAGGCCCACCACTAGTGCCCTGTGCTTTTCACAGATGAGAGCAGATTCCCCCTGAGCACATGTGACAGATGTAAAAGGACCCGAAGAAGCTGTAGATAACCTTATGCTTCCTGTAGCATTGTTCAGCATGAGCAGTTTGTTGGTGTGGGGAGGGACACACAGACTTCTACAGGCTAAGCAGCGGCACCCTGACTGCCATTAGGTATTGAGATGAAATCCTTGGACCAACTGTCAAACCCTGCACTGGCGCAGTGGCTCCTGGGTTCCTCCTGGTGCATGACATAGCCCGGACTCATGTGGCGACAGAATGTAGGCAGTTCCTGGAGGATAAAGGAATTGATACCATTGACTGGTGATTGATGACTGATGATTTTTAAAGAATGGTCTACATTTTTGCATAGAGGCCTGTCACCAACAACTCTCAGTCCTTCATTGATCTCCTGGTATGGCGGCTAATCCAAGTTAATCATTTTATAAGACTAATTGATTAGTAGAAAACCTTTTTGCAATTGTGGTGCACAGATGAAAACTGTTGTACTAATGAGGGAGGGAAAAAGGGGGCATATCATTCCTTAGGTTAATTTAGTATCTGAATCAGCAGCAGTTGTTTGTGTACAGGCTCAAAATGGCCTGTAACAAATAACTTTCTTTAGAGACCTATTAGTCTATTCTTGTGCTGAGAAAGGAAGGCTGTTCAATGCAAGAAATTGCAAGGAAACTTACCATGCTGTTAACTACTCCCCTCAGAGAGCAGCACAAACTGGCTTTAACAAGAACAAAAAAGAGGAGTGGGAGACCCCGATGCACAGTTGTGCAAGACAAATATCTGCGAGTGTGTAGTTTAAGATGACTCACAGGTCATCAGCTGGCAGTTGCAGTAAATAGTCCCCATCAAACACCAGTGTCAGCAGTGACAACGCAACTTCAGGATGCTGAACTTCCTGGCAGGATTGCCAATTAAACTGAGAAAGACACTGGACACTGGAAGACTGGAACAAGGGGCTGTTGACAGATGAGTCCAAGTCTGAGGTCTTCAGATCAAACAGAGGGACATTTGTGAGACACAGAAAAATGAAAAGATGAGACAATAATGTTCAGTCAAGAATGGTGGAGGCAGCAAGATGGTCTAGGGGTGCTTCGGAAGTAGTAAAATAGGAGATTTGTACAGAGTGGAAGGGACCTTGAAGAAAGAAAACTATCACAAGATATTTAAACACCATGTCATACCCTGTGGACAACACTTGATTGGGGCCAGTTTCATCCGATTTAAAGAATAAGCAGCCAGCCAGAATGCTGACTGCACGGCCAGCACGGTCTCTGGATCTGAACCCTATTGAGCTGTTGTGAGAGCATTTTGACTGTATGGTATCTAGGAAGACTCTATCAAACCAATCCATCTTGTGGGAGACTCTCCAGGAAGCATGGGGTGGAATCTCATCATATAACATTGAAAAATTGACAGCTTGTTTTTGATGTCTTTAGACTGTGGGAGGAAACCAGAATACCCACACAAACATTGGGAGAACAAACAGAGTCCACACAGAAAGGCCAAGGTGGATTTGAACCCAGACCGTCTAGCCCTTCCACACGAGCCATACCTGTTCAGTCTTTTTCCAATTGTACTGTCATGCACTTTATGCTCTCCTGAGAAAGTGTAAAAAACCCAAGAGCTACATCTCAGACTCTAAAGGTCTCAGTTATGTTAAATGTTTGAGTATTGTGAAAACTTTTTAACATAACTGTATATTAAGGTTGTTAGAAACTCCACCTAAAAACATAAATATGAATGAAAAAATTCTGTATTGGTGTTGAATTATCATTAGAATTAAGCTACATGAACACATAAGTGATGCATTCTGGAAATAACTTTCTCCTCCACATATTTAGATGAGGCTGTCTGAATATACTGTAAACGATACAAAGCTAACAACATAAGGGTGGCTAAGTGTTTGTCTACAGACATGCTAAAAACTGACTTGCACCCCTGCATTTGAAAAATGATTTCAATAGTCACATCTGTTACTGTCTTGTTCACAATATGATCTATTTATATGATAACAATTATTGTCACGTTTGTGTGTCTACCCACACTGATGTATACAATTGAATGATTTTGTGTGGGTGTGCACGTGTGTGTCCTATCAGCGTTTCTTATTTCTCTGTGTCACTCCTCGGCATGTATTGATCCATGCTGCTCAGATTCGAGAGAGAACATATAATGAGAGGCGAAAGCCAACAAAAGAAACTCATATAGAAGAACAGCCTGGAAGAGAGCAAGTACGTGTGTGCATGTCCACCTGCACTCATCCACATGTTGTTTTCCATCAGTATCCCAGACACAGCCAGTGAGAAATTCTGACATCTATTCAATAAACTGTCAGCACAATCAGCGTCGATATGTTAGAACTTTGACGAGCAACACAACAAACACAGCAGAGACAGAGGCAGCTGTTTATCTGACACAACCAGTATTCCAGTACAGAGTACAGTGTGTCGAACCGGCTGCAGCTTTTCAGTATACACAGTTCTACTGCTCCAAAATTTTAGTTTTTTCTTTTGTTTACCATCCCATCCATCCATTTTCTTCTCTTAATTTATATATTTATACACACACACACACACTTGGACTGAATGGACCTTCTTTTTTTGCTAATGTGACTGCTCAAATTAACTGATATGAGCTGTGTAACTGAATGTTATTACAGTAGGCCCATACAGTACATGGTTTTATCAGTCTTATAAGTAACTTAATTCAAGTTGACAGTTTCTATAAAAACTAGAGAACAGAAAGGAAAGGAGGCCAAATTAAATCTAAGCAAATGTGGGGCTAAATCCATCCTCCTTGTGTTATCTCATTATTTCTGCTGTGGTGAAAATGTTAAAGCGTCCAAATTCAGAAATTTGGCGAGTTCATGTCTCCAGAAAGGCTCAGGCACAGTAGGACCAATGAAACCATTGGTATAAGTTTGGATAACTTGGATAACCTGAGTACCCTATGACCAGCCACATCTCTGTAACTCTGTAACAACTTCCTCCACAAGTCTTCTTATATCAAGTCACTTGTTCTATACATTCTTACATTTAAAACTAACTACAGTAAAGCGGGTGACTCAAAGCAGCTACATTAACAATCCAAGCAGATAAAAATACAATAATCAGTGCAATGACTTAAGAGAGAAATACAGAGCATGACAACCACTTACAAAATGGATGAGTAAATGGTAAATAAAAATAATATCTTTAAAAGTACAAATTTTAAAACACACAAGGGGAAGTAAAACGTTATAAATAAACTCAGATATTAATTGTGACAGAAACCAAGGAACCAAACACAACTAAGGGACCAAAGATGGTGAAACTGAAATTTAAGAGAAAAATATGAAATGCATTACGTATGTGGAATACAAAATAAAAGGGAAAACACAGGGAGAAAAATAGTAAAGTCTAAAAAAAAAGAAAAAAGATTAATAGTACATAAAGAAAACATAAAAAATACAAAAACAGTGAACTTGACAAAAAAAACTTGAGCAGTAAATATGCAGAAAAACTTTAGTCTGTGGTTGCCGTGGCCAGCTCGTGGCTCCGCCCCTGTATCCAGCTTTCATTCTGTACAACTGCACCTCAGCAGATTTTCTCATACAGTTCTTTCAAACTACTCCAATCCTGTGCCTGTAACTACAGTTTGATGAATTGTGGATGGCCACCATATTTAGAACATTTCTTCTTTCTTCCATCTGTAAAATCAGGCAGAACAAAGTACAAACCTGCTGTGTAAAATGAGGATCCAATGGTTTGTGACTAATCGAAACCTTACATTTCACTTCAAACAGTAAAAAGAAAACCTATAAAAAGCTGAAACTGAGACATTAAGTAGTAAGTAGTAGCCAGGTGCTACCAAGTAAATGCACTCGATTAAGTGTGAGCAATGCTATAACAGCAGATGTTTCAGCAGTTTGCTGGTCTGGAGCATTTAGGTGTGTGTTAACACAATGCCACATTCTGCCTTCCCAGAAGTGGATGTTCTAGCAAATTCACTCCAAGGTCAGAGCATGTAATGCTCAGAGAAACTCCAAAAAACCCAAGAACTACATCTCAGACTCAAAAGGCCTCAGTTAAAATGTTAAACTTTAAAGTTCATGACAGTACAATTAGAAAAAGACTGAAGAAATGTGGCTTGTTAGGAAGGGTTAGCAGGAGAAAATCTTTTCTCTCTGAAAACGTGGCAGCACAGCTTAGGTTTGGAAAGCTGTATCTGAACAAACCAGGACTTCTGAAACAATGTATTTTGGACAGACGAGACCAAAGGAGAGATGTTAGGCCATCTGTCTGACAGCTAAAGCTTGGCAAAAACTGGGTTACACAACAGGACAGTGATCCCAAGCACAGCGACAAATTTACAACAGAATATCTGAAACAGAAAAGAATGGAGGTGCAGCCATGATCCAGTCAAACTCCAGCTCTCAGCCCAACTGCAATGCTGTGGCAGGAATTTAAGAGAGTGTTCATAATGAATGGTCATAAACCTCACTAAAGTAAAGCAACATTGTAAAGAAAAGTGGGCCAAAATTCCTCCACAGCAATGTGAGAGACTGATAAAGTCAAACAGAGAACGATTACTTCAAGTTATTGCTGCTAAAGGTGGTTCTACAAGATACTGAATCATGAAGTGTACTCAGTTTTTCACAGGTCCCGTGAAATTCGTCTTTTTCACATGAGTGTATGTTCATTTGATATATGTCAGTGATATAATGAGTGGCTCCACATAAGGTGCAGGCTTTTAAATAACAGCTGGTCACACATCTAATTAACAAAACAAGAGAATTTATTGGTTAATTATGCACATCTGGCCCATACACAAAACAAGCTGATGAGATATTGAATAAGTGATGTGAGAAAATAGTGTTAAATTATAGATAGACACACACTCATGCTAACAAAAGTCACAAAAGCTTGTGACATTTCAGAGACTGGCCTTCCTGCCCGTGTGTGATATACAAAGTGTCATGTGTGTTTAAGAGTGTGCTAAATCCAGGGTAGCATATTACATTAATAAGTGTCAGCATAAAGAGCTAGTTGGGCCTCTGGCTTGGTTTTATTATTCGTTTTGAAAGAGAAAACAGTCTTCAAAGGTTACACTCAGAACTGAAAATTATATGAGTATTATTAAGCATTTTCAACTGTGTTAATGAGTTTTTCTATGAATGTGGGTGGGCAACATAACACTTCCTCACGTTTTTATTTTTGGAAAGGTGTATAATTACGTCAACACATTCGGAAACCAATTTACACATTTACTTTAACCACTTCGAAAAATAGCACAAGCATGAAGTACAGTGCAGTCCCATGCAAGGAAGGTCTGTTACTAAGTTAGATTAATGGGTCATTCCTTATACTCAACAAATGTGTGATCAAATCGTTTTTGTAGAAATGACTGTATTTAAAATGTGGACAGTTCTTCAGCACACAATTTATGTCCACTGCCAAAATGTAATACAAAGGCATTTATCTCATTTGAATCAGTGTTTTGGCTGTCAGCTCCTTATGAGCTCCAAACACAAGATGTAGCTTTTCCATACTCGCTCAGGACTAACTGAGTGTCTGGAGGCGAGCAAGCCAGATATTTCCTCTAAGCAGCCCTAGGACACCAAACAGAGGGGAAATGAGAAAATCCAGGACTTCCTTACTAATTGCATTGCTAGATTTGTAAAAATGCAAACAAGTGACATTGAGGCAACTGTTGTACTTTGGTAGTATGTGAATTGAAATTGAAATTGAATTGAATTGAAAATGAGGACTGAAGCGGCTGGAGATCGAAACCCACTCTACCTCCTGAAGTGCACTGCAATATCTGCTTTTACCTGGAATAGAGTGGAACCGGATAGATCTTACTGTGAGGTGATCAAAGAACCAAGAAATACATTTGAAAAACTCAGCAGAAATGTTTCCTGTTGGAAACCATGACTCATTACTGACATTACTGAAAGTTTTTGGAGCATTATGCTCCAAAAGATAAGTGCCATTTGGTTTGCTTTTATTCAAGAGAGTGGGGTTAGATGTATCTTAGCAACTGTGCACATTTTCTTTTCATGTGACCATAGCTTTAGCTAAGTTTTCTCCCTTTTCATCTTGCTTTGGTAGAAAGAACCTCATGTGTGAAGTAGATTTGAATGTGTGAAGTAGTATTTTCTTCTGCAAAAAATTGTTGGCTGGCCATCAGTAGGGGCTCAGAGTAGAGCTGCTGCTCCTCCACATCGAAAGGAGCCAGTTGAGGTGGCTCGGGCATCTGATTAGGATGCCTCCTGGCCACCTCTTGGGTGAGGTGTTCCGGGCATGTCCCACTGGGAGGAAGCCCTGGGGTAGACCCAGGACACGTGGAGAGATTATATTTCTCGGCTGGAACACCTTGGGGTCCCTCCTGATGAGCTGGTGGAGGTGGCTAGAGAGAGAGAACTCTGGACTTCTCTGCTTAGGCTGCTGCCCCCACGACCCTGCCCCGGATAAGCGGAAGATAATGGATGGATCGATGGAAAAAACTGTTGCACCATGTCCATGAATAAATGACATTATATTTAATATTGAAAATTTTTATCACTGCAACTGTTATGGCACATAATAACAGTAGAAGAAGAGACAGGTGCTCTGTTATCCTCTCAGTTTAGACACCAGTTTTCAAACTGTCTCAAGTGTTTGTTTGGGGTTTTTTTGTTGTTGTTTTTTTTTTACTTTGAATAGACTTTTACATAAATATATCTAATATTGTTGCCCAGCCATTCAGTCCCTGTACAACCGCAGTGAGAGCTTGGTCCATATTGCCGGCAATATTTTGGACTCGTTTCCCGTGGGTGTTGGACTTCGTCAGGGCTGCTTTTCTAGACCAAGTGGTGGAAGGCTTCTGCCTTGGCGGCCTCAGAATCTTGTCTCTGCTTTTTGTGGATGATGCAGTTTTGTTGGCTTCATCAGGTGGTGTCCTCCAGCTCACAGTGGAACAGTTCGCAGCCAAGTGTGAAGCACCTGGCATGAGAATTAGAACCTCTAAGTCTGAGACCATGGTCCGCAGCCAGGAAATAGGTTTAGTACACACTCTGGCTCAGGGTAGGAGGAGTTTAAGGCCCCGTTTATACGACAACGTTTACACTGGAAACTGTGTCATTTTGCTGTTGTTTCCGAAAAGTGATGTGTTTACACGGGGACGTTTCAGAAACGATCGGGGTTTGGTCATGGCAACCTGCACATTTCACATTTCTTGAAATGTTGCCTGGTCAGATGAGTCTTCATTTCTACTGCAACATCTGGATGGCAGAGTCAGAATTTGGTGTAAATAACATGAAAGCGTGGTGCTGCTTTGCAGCTAGTGGTGTAATAGTGTGGTGGATAATTTTGGCTCTTTAGTACCAACTGAGCATCATTTAAATGTAACAATCTACCTGAGTGTTGCTGCTGACCATGTCTATCCATTTATGGCCAGTCTACCCATGTTCTGATGGCTGCTTCCAGCAGGATAACACACCCTGTCACAAAACTCAAACTATCTCAGACTGGTTTCTTCCTGCACTCAATTGGCCACCAAGGGAACCAGATATCAATCAGTTAGCACCTCTAGGATGTGGTGGAATGGGAGATTTGGATCATGGATTTGCAGTCAACAAATCTGCAACAACTGTGTGATGCTATCAAGTTAATATGGACCAAAATCTTTGAGGACGGTTTCCAGCACCATGTTAATTTTGTACCATGAACATCTAAGGCAGTTTTGAAGGCAAAGGGGGATCCAACACAGTGCTACTGTAGCAAGTTATACCTAATGAAGTGGCCAATCAGTGTACATTTGAGAGTGTACATTGAAAGTAAAAAGTAAGTCCTCTTTCAGATTTTCATGATGCTTAAAATATTTTTTGTTTATCCAGTTTCATGATTATATTGGAATAGTTAGTGACTGTTTTCTCTGATATGCTTTTTAATCTCATATTTATCTATTTTAATCAAGCACAGTGCTGCAGTTTCAGCTGATAGGCACCATCCTGACTTGGTGTTATTTTTGTTCCTGTCTCATATTTATTAGTTATAAGTAAATCAGACTTTTTAAAAATGGCTCTATTTTACCCCACACTCTCATAGCCAAGAAGGAAAATATGTGCATTCAATTTTAACATCCACTCATGTAGTATAATTGAGGCTCTGAGCAATCATGTAACTGATACTGTATCTTCAGGTTTTAAGAGTGTGTATGATCTCACAAAAGAGTTAACTGAACTGCCAAGATTTTCCCGACCAACAGCAAACAAGTCCTCCCGCAGACTGCTTCCCAGCTCCACAAACAGATATATTAATTTATTATCTTAATGTCATAACGTTCATTTTATTCAGCCTCAGTAGTAGCACAGCGGCCTTGGTGTTCTGGGGCAGTTTACCGACAATCCTACAATCCTTCTGTCCAAACACGCTGTGCCAAATACCACAGATGATTTAATGTTTTGTCTGAGCCGTCATATGAAGCACCGACCTGAAAAATAGACTGTAAGTTTCTTTCTTAATCCTTCAAGGTGAAGTTACTGTAAACGCTACTATAAATAATGACACAAATCAGGGAAAACTAAGAAGAAAAACTCTTTCTTTAAAAAAACAGAGTAAACCTCTTGGAAAATATATTGGGAGATTTATCCTGGAATTTGAAAAAAAGCTTGTTTCCAAACTAGCAGAGCAGGAAATTCGTTATTTGAGGGAGAAATAATTTTTTCTGTAAACTGCCTGTAAGAGACAGTCAGTTTTTAGTTTCTTAACCAAACCTCAACAGTCTCAATTCTTGTTTTTCTATGTCTTTTTTTATGTTATCATCTTACTTCCTTGTCTCTCTGTCTTGTCATTCCTTTTTCCTCTTTTTAATTTTTTTTCTATTTTTTCATCCATGTTTGTCACCCTCCCTTCTTTCTTTTCTTCTATCATTTACCTTTTCCTTCCTCTCCATCCTCATCTTTTTCTCATTCTGCATCATCTTCCTCTCACCTCATCTTCCATCTCATCTGTCTCTTACTGAGAGGCTGCGTCAGGGTAGATAAATGTTGGACAGATGTTATGTAGAAGTCTCGCCCTAGGTGGCTTTACTAAATAAGAGTGTGCAATTTACTCTGTGTGTGTGTGTGTGTGTGTGTGTGTGTCGCCTTGGGTGGCCTCAGCTAAATAAGAGGAGAAAAAAAAGCCTCAAGTTGTTTCCAATACGTGCCCCCTGCCAGCGCCAGCACTGTGCGTCTCTGTCATTTAGAGGCTGTTTTCTAGTCTTTAGCGGTGTGATGTTCAGATTAAAAAATGCATTACCATCCATCTTCAGAGTGCGCATGTCAGATTTCGTGATGCTCTTCTGACATTTTTTTTTCTTTGCTCCACTTTTCTCTCTTTATTTCTTTATTTCTCCCAGTACGAACACCGGGATTCTTTGCTCCAGTCTTTTATCCTGTTTTGTCTCTGCTGGTGGTCACTTTTTAGCATTTTTCTCTCTTTAGCTGCTATAGCAACATTCAGGACATTGATATGATTAGCATTGCTGAGGAGAAAACATTCATGTAGAATAATGAAAATGGATTTGATAAGTGGACTGACTGACTGAATGCTTCAGTCAACGAGTGACAAGCTGAGAAAATGAGAGACTGACTAATTGACTAAATTGCTTAATCACTGAGTCACTGACCAGCTGTTTGTTTACTTACTGACTCAGAGGCTGAGTAAGTGATTGACTGATGAAGCTTCCATCCAGCACTGCCTGCTACAGAAGGTTCAGTGTCTGGGACAAATGTTGCTGACAGTAGTGTCAATAGTCTCTGGAGCTTGAAAAAGGCAAGTGTAGAGGTAGCACTCTTCATTGCACTGGACAGCATATGCTACGTTGCTAATCTTTTTCTAAGCAACATGAAGAAGACGTCTTCAAGAAACTTAAAGAAGTCCCCCCCACCCCCCACAGGAAATCCACCGCCCTTCCAGTTAGATGACAGCTGTTCTACCCCTTTGTGTTTGCTATTGAGGCAGTCTTGCTTTAGATTGATTTGCATTTAATGGATAAGTGAGTTGCTCTTTTGTTTTTCTCATGAACTGATGCATTTCATTGCCTGTTATATCTTAATCATGTGCCTCACTTTTGCCCTGCTTCATCGTTTCCTTCACCACCACAAGCGCACAGATCGTATTTTATTTTAAATACCATCCTTGTGAGTCTTATCCACATCAATCCACAGATCAAAATAGTCCCCTGGAAATGTGTTGTTCCCTATTTAATTGTGTACTCACAGAGTTCAGCTGTTTAAGGAAGTCCTTTAATTAATCAAACCAACACTTGGAGAAGAACAAACATTTTGTAGGGCTTTTAATGGGATTTACTGACACTGACAAAGGTCTCTTAGTTGTGCACAGAACTGTAAGATGTACATGTATATGGCTTACTATAACCCTTTTCCCTCTCTTTTCTCTACCCTCGATGTCGAAGATCCGAGCTGTACCCAGAGATCATTGCTTGTGTTAAACATATTGCTTGGAGTTAAGGATAACTGAGCAAAGTACAGGTTACTGGATTCCCACATGATGCATAGGAAAAATAAGCTGTTTTCAAGGCTAGAAATTTAGAATACATTTTAAATATCCCTTTTCCCCAACCTTATTCCTACTAATAAAATGGGACAACATGAAAAAAATCTTTTATGCTGCTTTAAACTTGTTCTTTCTAGTGATTTTCTAGTGCATCCTCCTTAGAGTTAAAGTCTGGTAGTGGTCTATTTTCTTGCAAAAATATGCACCGCTGCATCAATACCTTTTTGAAATTCATTCCAGCACTATCTTCATATGGCCTCCACACAGCCTTGAGATTCAGCCAGTAATGCAAAACACCGCTGTTTGATTGATGAACTCTGGACAGTGTGTAAGCCTGCCTCTTTTTCCTGTCTCCATGTCTGCCATCACTGCAGAGCACAGAAAAATAAGCTGTTGTGTTTGGGAAAAGTGACTGACAGCAGGCAGCAAACAGCCAGACACCAGCTGAGATCTGATTCACTGAGATCAACAAACTCTGCCTCTGCTGCTGTAATGTGCTCTGTTTCACACTGTCAGAGAGTGACAGCTTTACTGACTGACTGGCTGACAGATTGCCTAACTGAATGACCATTTAACTTTCTCTCACTCTTCTTTCTTACTTTCTCTTTTTCTTTCTTTGAGCAACATTTAGCCTCATTGCCCTGTGTAAACACACCTGGGCTGTCTACACTCCAAACAGTGTTAAGTAATAATGGAAAAGCCCTTCAGGGCTATCATACTTAATATTGTAACACTAATTTCCCAATAGACCTTGATAAAAAAAAAAAAACTTTATTAATTTATCCACACACTTGAGGAGGGACACAAACACACACACACACACACAACACACACACACGCACACACACACACACACACATACACACACAGAATTCAGAGAGGAACACCCACCACCACAAATGTGACAGTGTGTGTACACAAACACTGAGTATATCCTTTCATACATACTCATAAGTACAGTATAAGCACAAAAGGCAATGTGCACATGAGCATGCATGCCAACACGCATTGTGTTAAGGGACAGTGTGGTTGGGGCTAATATGAGTTAATTACTTTCTTTAACCTAAATCAATCACTACTAAAGAACCACAAAATACTGTGTGCGCCTGCACGTTATTAGATCTGAGAGATCAAAATCTGAGCATCTGCAACTATGAGTGCATTTTTCCTTGGCACAGTGGCATTGAACCCATTTAAAGTGTATTAATAGGCAGCCTAAATGTTCAGCATAGGAATGTAAGAACGTAAAGCCAAGATAATGCTCTATTAAGACTATACATTAGCATTTATGTACGCATTTGAACGGGCAAGGTTATCTGAGCTAGCTTGAGGCTGAAATGGAGATTTCCTTGTCAAGAATTTGTGATTCATTTTCTTTCCCATTACCCTGCAATGGAGTGCTGTTGTATAATGCTGCTGTATAATTGGACCCTTCTGAGTCCAACATTGCAAATCCTTTGCTGTTTCCTGTAAATCATCAGGTAACACACAAATTTGCTCATGTTTAACATTGCCATTTTGTACTGATGCACAGCTAACCTGTGTAACAGGGTCTTCTATTTTACCTCTATTTGAAACACAAGCAAACACATTGAGCATGTCCCTGAACCTATCAGACCAATTGTGTTTTACAAAATACCCAACACCTCTAGCATTTGGCAGCACCGGACAGGTTCGTTATGCCAGATGAACCTTATTACAAAGCGTCAAAGATCAGAACATAAAGTACCCTTCAATATCTACTGTATACTGCTTCAAGGTTCTGCTTCAATATATATATATATATATATATATATATATACACACATACATATCAGTGGCGGGCCGTGCATTTCACACCTAGGCCTTCAGTAGTGCTCCGCCTGAATCACTCCACCCTCAATAACTATTTTATGGCTATAAAAAACATATTTTTATGCAGAAATGCAGTATAAAGACCTGTTGCACTGCAGATTGAGAGCAGAATAAATGCATTTACTGAAGAAACAAACCCGGGGTGCACAAGTCTCTTACTGCCGCTACAGCTATGACACATAAAAAAGCATTGATAACAACCTCATTATTATCGTGTCCCTGAAATTAAAGTTCCTGCTTGCCCCCCAAAATGACACAATCTACCAGTCTCTTTAAGATTTCCATATTTTTCTTCACCTTTTCGTTGTGGAGCTGTTTCCCTGCACACTCGCCGCTCGATCAGCTGATCCACTCCGGTTCCCCCGAAAGTTTTGGAAAGCACCGCTGCTTGTAAGTGTCCGGGTGTCCATTGCTGCCTTGCTTAGGCAAATCAAAGTTAAAATCCCAGCATGGCTCCAAACACCATGTCGATCAGCGGCAAACAACAAGCACTCCCAGCAATACAGTTT
>VUQK01031784.1:36996-50828 GCA_015106715.1 Bujurquina vittata
ACACGCACACACACACACACACGCACACACGCACACACACGCACACACACACACACACACACACACAGGCGTCTGTCAGATGTGCACTGCGGTAATTAGGTCTTTCAGGTTATGATAATGTTTGTACTATTTTCTGGTTCATCTCCTCACTGGTGCCCAGAATGCCATTAATCACACCGGTCCAAATCACATGCTGAATCCAGAGCAGACTTGGAGTGCGTTTGTGTGAGTTTGTGCACGCTTCATTTGAAAGTGTATGTTTTATGTGTCTGTACTGGCAGAAATGTGATATATGGTGTGACAGGGAAAGAGACCAAAAGCCATGAGGGAGTGAAAAATACAGAAGTAACGAAGGTGTTTTAATAATGTACACCAGACAGACCTCAGACCAGCACTGTCTTTCTTCCCCCCTCCCCATGCTGTTCTCTTTCTGTTTCACTTTTCATTGCTCCCTCATTGTTTTGGTTCTACCTTAGACCAGATTTATATTCCTGTGTTAAATCTATGGCACAAGTAAGTTGAAACCTCAAATCCTTCTGCAGCCCTACATTGTAACCTGTCACATTCCGTGTGTGCACGTATCCTGTCTGCTGTAGTGTCTATGAGCATGAGCCTAAATCCCTCCCTGTCACTCCGGGAAGGATGCTGCATAGCTCATCTCAGGCTCTGATTTCTCTGCAGAGGCAGGTGGATAAAAAACAAAAAGGTTTCCCTCCAATTATCAAAGCAACATTTTATGATATTTACAGCCCTATTTGGCACACTAGTACCACACTGCTAACTCTGGCTAACCCTTTATAATCACCGAAGACCGCAATCACATAAGTTCATGCAATAGCTAAACTTAACCCGACAATTCACACACACACAAAGGTCCAAAGGTCCTGATTAAATTTAGTTTTACTTTCTCAGTGTGGCGATTTAGTTGCACATATTGTAACTTGTTAGTCAGAGTCAACCTTGCAAGCATACACCGTTTTTATGTAGGATGAAGAGTGTTATATAAGCACTTTTTAAAACCCCAAGGATTCAGAGATGCACAATAAAATTTCCCAATTCAAAAATTACATGTATATTTATCTGTCTACAGTTAGGTCCATAAGTATTTTTACAATACTTCACAGTGCATCTTGCATGAAACAGTCAAGATAGCCGAAGTGCAAAGTTTCAGTTTTAGTTCGAGAAGTATTGCATTGAATTTTTTTAAAAAATGAGCATTTTTCAGGTTCATTATAAAGTGCTGATTACATGGTTTGTCATACCAACAATATAATGGCAGTGCTCACTATTTTTTATACTCATTTGTAAAAGGAATAGGGAGAGTAGGTGGTGGGTATACAGCATACGTGAATGTCCAAGTGAACACAGAGATCAAGAGCCAAAGAAAAAACAAAAAATAAAAATAAAAAGACCATCTTCTAGGACTCAAGATCACATACGGTCACTTTTTTTCCTTTGGTTCTCTGTCATTGGCTGCCTCTGCCACCTTTCATTTCTTATTTTCATCCTCCTACACCAACTTTCCTCCTTTGCTCTCCAGCTCTGTTAGTCTGTACCTCACACATCACAAAGGCACACTGCATAGAAACTGATGACATGTAGAGATGATGTTGCCCATGAAATATGCTTGGTGTTTCAAAGGAAACATTAAAAAAAACTTTGATTTCTTTTTTCCATGTATTGCTTGTGTGTGTGTGTGTGTGTGTGTGTGTGTGTGTGTGAGGGAGAGGTTAAGGAGGAGTAAAATGAAACATCCTGTTAAATTGATCTCAGACTATGGTTGAGAAAATTTCACCATGTCTTTACTTTCTACACAATGCTCTGACAAGCGCACTAGCCTTGTGAGACACCTGTTCTAGCAAGAATGCATCTTTTTTCTGTCTCTTTAAAAAGTAATCTAACGCATACAAAATTACCCCAAATTTTGTCCTGTTTTTAATTTGCATAACCCCTGTTTGCACTTAGCTCTGCATTTCGCCTGTTATGGCTCCACCTGCACTAGGGTGAACATGCTTTTCTTGATCTCTGTAGCCTTTTAGCTCCACTAGATGAAAGGAAAGAGCACTTTCATGAAGTGCAGAAGTCTTGAGCCACCCCTTATTGCTTTATATTTGACTAGGGAAATGGGAAATATATGTGGCAATTTACTGAAACGCCTACAAACATACACGGAATGCAACATACATACATGCAGTTCTAATGTTTCGTGTGGCCGTTTAGTCTTCAGGAATAATTCTTCAGGCTTCTTGAAGGACATACAAAACTCTTTTTGGATGTCAGCTGCCTTTTTGTTTCATTAAAGTCTCTGTGATACCACACTACTTCAAAAATGTTGAGGTCCAGGCTTTTTTAAAAAAATATATAATCTAGATACACTTACTGCATTGTGTTTGGGTTCTCTGTCATGCTGAGAAAAAAAATGAAGTCACTGCCAAGTCAGAGGCTGCTTTTTCTGTATTCATAATTCTTGGTTTTCATTCCAGTTCTTGTGTAATTTGGCATGCCTCACCCTTTTCTCCCAGTTCCCCTTCCTTAAGAGTGCAAACAGTAGTTCAGCTGGTTCAGCTAAAGGGCCAGATGCATCTCTCAAATCCCTTTTCTTATTTCTTAATGACATGACTGTCAGATACTGTTCATCTGCTTTTTTGTCATTTTTATTTTTTAGCCGCTCATTTCTTCCTTGTCTTCCACTTTTCCAGGTTCCTCAGGGATGTTTTTTCTTTTTTTAAAGGCACATAGCACACCATGCCAATATATGCCAAGTTTTCACCTAATACCTCTTTGGAAATCCTCTTGTTGGTGCAAATATGTTATTATGCACCTGTCAGATTATTTTACTTTTGGCAGTTTTTGCAGATTCAACTAAAGAAATGGGAACAAACTATGTTTTTTTGACTGGCTGCTAGTAACAAAGTGCTTAAAGAATAAAAAAAGTAAAACTATGAAAGACCTTCAGAAAGATTGGAGAACTGATTCTTTTGAAAAATTACAAGAAATTCTGACTCTTAATGATGGTACAGTATAATGTAAAGAAAACCTTATTTTCTTGGCAAAAGAAGATGAACCATAATGAACTTTTGTTGAAATGTAATTTCATCCAGCAGGGAACTGTGTTGACTAATCACCACAATCAAAGAAGGCATTCACTTTATCTTCTTTACACCTTAAAGAAGAAACCTTTTGTTGTTTTTATGTCTGGAAAAAAAAAGTTCTAAGCTACAACACTGTTTGAAAGGTTTAGTGAAACTTTATAATATAGGCTTTTAAGCATCCGCACTGTTGAAACTGTAAGAATAAAACTCCAAACTATTCATTTGATTGATTAATATTTGTGCGACAGCACGCCATATAGCAGCGTATAGTTTTCACCTGCCAGCTCTCGGAAAACATTAGTATTGGCTCACTCAGCTGTAGTCCATTACCTTTGAGCTTACAAGGCTGAAACACTTAAAACCCATTCATCAGCTCTGTGACAGGGCAAACTGCTGCAAACAGATTCAGTCATGCATTGAATCGTCTCCGTTAGCCCCCCCACAACATTTCAACTTCTGACCTCAGCGTCCACCTGCACAGAGGCTCTTTCATCATACAACACATCTTCTTTATGACTCACTCACTCTCTTTCTTTCTCATGCACGCACATGCGCACACATGCACACGGGCGAGCACACAAAACATACACACAGTTGAAAGCCTCATCCCCTTTGGCCTTTTGACCCCAGTTAACTAGCTAACCTCTTGTTATTTCCCCTGTTCGTTGCACCTCTTTGCGTGGGGCCTCATTGAAGAGTGCTCATAGCTCCTGGGCAACTTCAGCTTTCAGTCTATCAACATATCCATCTTTTTACTAGATCGATGCACATATAAACAGAGTGACTCAGTCACCTGTTCACTTCAAGATTTGAACTTCTAACCCATGCCTTGCTTAGGCATGACCAGTTTCTTGGAACTAGTGTTTCAGCTGGCCTTTATATGGCTGCTTCGAATGCTAATGTGAAGCTGAACAGAAGGTGCAGTAGCAACAAGCAGAGCATTTTTACATTTGACCTTGATCTTGCTCTTTACATGCAGATGTGTTGATGTATAATAAAATCAGCATATGCAGAAGTTGGCAGAAGCAGTATCAAAACAAAGAATAATATATCATTGTTGTTGTCTTTGGCCTCTATGATATCTTAATGAAATGTCCTCTACTGTTTCCACGTTCGAACTCTTAATCTTCTTGTTTATGTATGGCCATGTGTTGCTACTGCACGGCATCCCCCTAACACCACGACTGGACTGGAATCTGTTTCTCAAACTAGTCATGTAAAAGTTAACGATGCACACTGTTAATTCCTTTCCATATGAACTGAATCTGAACTTTATACTTTCCCGTGTCGTCTATTTTTTTTTGAACAGCAAATTTGTGAATACATAATTAACCGCGCAGTGACTCTGTGTTAAATGGAAATAAATTATGTTTTGAAATGGCCCTGAAATGGAAATGAATGTTAAAATTGAATCACCTATGACATGGTACTCGCAGCCCTTTTAACCACATTTCCACACAGTCGCTTTCCTAATGTTCAGTCCTGTATTAAAACCTTTTCCTTAAAATCCCACACTTTGATTGACATTTGCTTAATTGGTTTATCTGTAATAAGTGAAATAAACCTTTTACCAGATTAATATTATCTTTTGATCTGTGCCATACTAAAGGGAAATCACAAAGGATCATCTACTTAAGAGTGGTGCTCGAGCTAGAATGCACAATCTTTCTGAGAATTTACACAGTAAATACATAGAGCCACGAAGCTTTAACTTTCCTTCTTTTTAAGGATGATCTGCTGAGTCGTGACACTCTTCTGCTGCCTTAAGTGCTTAGAAAAGGGAAAAAAAGAGAAATATTTCTCTATAAAGTGAAGATATCTTTTCAAGGTAGGAAGACTTCACTGGCAGAAGGTACTTTTTATTCCCCTTGCCCCTTTAAAACATTTTGTAGTTTTACTGCCTGGTGCCATTTGAGCTTGTGAAGTTTCTCGCAGCTTTGAACTGTATACCCATGCCTTCAATCTTCACCATTTCTGTGCTCCACCAGCATGGGTTACATCTGGGCCATATGTCAAAATGGTTAGCAATCAAGTGTTAGTCAACAAACTGATGACACAATAGAGCAACTCTGGCATTCCTTTAGCCAGCACATTTATCTGAGCACCGGGCCATGTTACCACATTTTCCACTGCTGGGAGAGGTGCTGCAGGTTTGTTCTTACAGGTAGTCTTTTTATTCTTGGTGTTATGAAGAGGGTAGGATGAAGTTACGGTTCAAAGGATATTAGTCCTAAAAATATATTAAAAATGATTTTTTTGTTCACCATGCAGCACCCTTTCAGATTCTATTACTAGTAAACAAGTCTTGTGTTGCATCATGTATGCCATATAGTTGCTCAACAGCAACTTCATTAGGCGCACCTTCTCAGAGTGGGTTGCCCCCCCCCCCCCAACATTTAGTAGTTTTTATGTTTTGACCTTGTGCTAAATATGTCAGTGCCTTCAGTTCTCTTTAAGCTCCATGTCTCCTGTTACAGGTTTCATTCAGGCCCATTGTGATTTTATGCATTTATTTATTTATTTTTGGTCACTTGAATTTATCTGTGATTCAGTCTTGCACAGGCTGGCAATGTTTCTCGCTCCAGGGGCTGATGAAACCCATTCAGAAACCCATTGTGTAATTTTAAAAGTCTTTGGATTTCACCAAAATAGAGCTGAAAATAGAATAAGCCTGTTTCTTTCCTCCTCCTCCTCCAGTTCTCTCTGTTTCTCTCTCACAATAACACGCTCACAGAGGCTCACTGTTTAGATTCGTGTAGCCATTGCTTCACTTCCCATTAGCTTAAGCAAACCTTGATCCAGAAAGTAGTACTTGTGAGGGGAGCAGACCCAAAAAACAAGTTAATTAGGACTCTGATAGCTGTGGGTCAACCTCAGCAGAACAAAATTCTTTGGCACTTCTTTTTTTTTTTTGACTGATTAATATTGCCGCCATTTATTATTGTAACCACGATGTGTGAGCTCTAACCAAAAATGTGGTTTTCAAGGAAATCTTTATTTTTAATAATGTAAAAAGAAGACAAATAACAGAAAAATGAAAACCCGCAGGAGAGAGAAATCAGCTATAGTAACGAGCATGGGAACAAATAGGAAAGGTGTTTATGAAGAAACGGCTTTACCACCTTTAGTCACAGCAGTGACCTAGTTCAGAAGTGGGAGAAGGTGTATGCATTACCAAAAGAGAAAATAGAAATGAGAGAAACTGTTGTTTACTGTGTGTGAGCGTGCATGACAAAAGAAAGCAAGAGCGAAAAGTATGGTCAGTAATGTCTCTGTAATAGGGTCAGACACGGAAGTCCATTATGAAAACCCCCTGAGGCTCTATTTATAGTGACCTAACGGGGGAGGGAGGTAGGAAGGATATAGAGAGCAAGTGAGGTTGTGAAAAATGGGGAGAGTTTGAGATGAAGAGGTAAAGGAGAAAGGAGAGAATGAGAGAAGGAGGATGGAAGGAGCTGGTGTGTGTGTGGAAAGATGCCAGAGAGCAAAGCAAAGAGATGAAGTGTTGGGGAAGCGTGTAGATGGATAAAGGCGCGAAATGGGGATTGAAGATGAGAGCAGGAAGTGCGGAAATATGCCAGAAAGAAAAAGGAAAGGATGGAGGGAAGACTGAGAAGGAGGAGAGAGAGAGAGATAGAGACGCAGCAGGAGGGGGGGGATTGTGGCTAAGCGTGAGAGAGAACCCAAGTGGTGAAGTTGGGCGAGAGAGATGGGGGTGGATGGGAGAGAAGAGGGATAAGAAGGGAAGAGAGAAGTGGTGAGCCTGCAGATGGTGAAAGGCATGAGCAGTGAAATGTCAGATCCAATTTTATCTTCAGCGCTGAATAAGATAACCAAAATATGGGAAAATCTTCAAATGAAATAAGCCTGTAAGCTGTTTTTATCATTTGATTTTATTATTCGTGTGTGTGTGTACATTGTACAACAAATAATCTTCAAAACTGGGAAGGTTTTAATTCCTTTTTAAGGCAAATGAGGGGAGCAGTATGAAGCAATTTGGAATAAGGAGACAGGATTGAAGACATGGAAACACTAACGTATCTGAAGAACAGAAGAAAAAAGTATGAAAAAAGCCACAAGGCACAAGAGATCAGGTCTTGCACAAAGTGGCTGGGTGGGTAGAGTACTGTGTGAAATGTGCCTCTGGGGAACTGACCTAAGAAAGACGGATGGCTGAATCTATGTCATTATTCCGCAGCAAAAGGAGAACGAAAGAAGGCTGCAAGCAACAGAAAATAAATAAATAAGGGTGAGGTGTGCAGAAAATGTGAATATGCATAGGTTGTCTAAGCAAACCAGGAAAAATATCACACACCAAAATGAAAAGGAAGCGAGAGACTTATTGGACAGATAGGAGGGGAAGAAAAAAAAAAGTCATAAAGACACATAATCCTGCACGGAAAGATTCTGACAGGTGGAAAATTATGCAAGCACAAATGATGAACAGAGTGAAACTCAGTTGGAGAGTGAGACGTTGATCATACAGCGCAGACGTGCACACCACCAGTTGGCCATTCTATCAGATGTCTGCCTCCCAGAAAAAAAATTACCCTATCTCCCTGAAAATAGAAGTCCTTCCCCGGCCAGTGTTTTGATATTCTAATGCACTGCCCTGTGCTGGCTGCTTGTATTAATAGCGATACAGAGCTGTGATAGTAGAACATGAATGAAAGCAAAGCCTCGCTTTTCCCTCAGGCCGCGGATAAGGGAGACAGAATCCATCTGGAAGATAACATTACACAGCAACTCACAAGTTTGTACCCCCACAAGCTTACATAAGACTATGCATATAAATGAGAGATTCCATGTGCATGTGGCTGTGTGTGTGATGTGAGTCCAGTTGTGTCTGTGTGTGATACAAAATTAAACTTGTACATTACAGAGCTGATAACTGTTCGTGATTGTGAAATTACTATAATTATTCTTCTGACTGTCCATGCGCTTGCCTTTCTCTCCTCGTTCACGTTGCTGTTTTTCTTCTGCTGAATCTTTGCCTTCTTTCTACAGGATTACTGCATTATTCAATTTCCAACTACACCCTGTGACAGTTTTGCAAATTACTCTTGTGGTGATTTGTAAACTTCAGTTCTTTACAGTTTGCTGGAAAAAGTATTATATTGTAAATCTGAGGTAAATAGGAAAATATATTTGAGAAAATCTAAGAATTTACCTGTTGTGACTAAAGAAAGGCACTGTAAACAGGAGGAGTTGAGATATATCAGAGTCTTGCCACAAATGGCCTGTCTTTACTGGTTTTCACACCACTGAGGGTGAATTAAAACCCACATTATGGCCCAAGACTTCAGGTTTCCTCACCATGATCACAGTGGCTGATGGTGTCCTTCCAGGGTTCACACTACCAAATGTAGGTATGAAAGAGGCACACAAAAAATAATAAAAAATAAGTATAACTAAAGCCTCTTTGCTTGTTACCAACCTTGAAAGAGGAGAATTGGGTATAAGCACCCTCTACAGACCAGCCTGTGGTGTCCACTGAGGTGTATCGGTACGCCTAAGCTGACTTGCACTGCAGAAACTGGAGATAAATGTCTCATAAGCCAGAGCTTAAAGACAAATGAGGCGTGCTTGATCCCAGGTTCTTCATATGTGGAGAAGTACTCTATTGTTTTCCCTGTTTTTGTCTTCTTGCCCCTCTATACCTGAACCAGAGGAAAATGGCTGAAAACCTAAGTAGACCGAGAAAGAAAGACACAAAGGAAAGACAATAACACGGGAACAATAGCGGCGGCAGGATAAGAAAAGATGCACCCAAGTCCTGTGAAGTATCTTTCTGTGTGTATCTCATGTACATGTAATGCTCTGCAAAGACTGCTACAAAAAATAGCTGCAGAATTCTTTCACACTGCCTACCTGCAAACACCCACGCATCAGCTGCTCCTGTGCTGCATGTGTCCCTGGTTATAAATGCGCCTGTGCCCAATTTTGTATATGTGTGATGTATGTCCAACTGTGACTGTGCTAGTCATTTTCTCAATGTGACTTTTTACCAGACGTGACTCAGCTGACACCTGAAAATGATGTCTGTGTCTCAAGTACCATGAAGAAACTTTTTTTTTTTTATTTACCTTTCATCACTTCCCTTCCATTTCTTGTATTTATCACTTTGGCTTTACCTTAAACTTTGTGACCTCAATATATCAGCCATATCAGTGATCTTTGCAGTGTAAATTTGCTTTGCGATGAGCTCTTCTGTTGACTTTTCAGTTCATTAAAGTGTTGAGAAAACTGAGCTTATTGACTTTTTAAATATTTCTCTAAATATCCTGGCAAGTAATTTGTACGCTAAATTGGAGGTTGTTCTAAAGACTGCTGAAATAGTCATGTCTGAAAAGTAGGCAGGCATACCCTGTGTGACTGTGACTTTCATGCTCAAATTCCTGCAGTAGTTGCTGGGATGTACAAGTCAAGTGATGGCTAACCAGCCCTACAGTCATTGGACTAGCACTGCAGAAAACTTTTATTCATACATATTTAGATGTGCGAGTATTCAGCTGTAGATGCAATAAAATGCCTACCGCATACACAGAAATGCACACGTATACACAAATGCATACACGCGTATAATTGCATTATATTACACTGCATTATGCCTGTTTTAAAAATGCACATGCACACATGCATGCAAATGCTGCAGTATGTACTTTGTGTTTTGATCTGATTACTAAATGGAATGTAACTTTAGGAATGTAATCATTTGGGACTAACTAAAATTAGCTTGATACTGACACCACTGCCACGTCTGTGCCTGTGGAGATTTTTTTTTCCTACTGTACAAAGCTGGAGTCATTTGTGTGCGTGTATGTGGGGCTCTAATGTAGCTATTTAGGTTGTAGACGGTGTGAAGGTGTGTATGCACTTTAAATGCAGTGACACCGCTAATAAAGGAGAATATAAAAAATGGTCAAAACATTATTTGCTAGTAAAAAGACTTAGGAAAAAAGTATATTGCATGACTTATAGACAAAAAATTGGAATATTTTTTCTTTTTTAAAAAGAAATCTTTTTTTTTAAGAGTCATAGTCATTGCTAACTTTCAGAGTGGAGGCTGTGGAGCATGAATTCCTCAGAGTGCATTGACTCTATTACAGTGTATGTTGTGTGTTATATGGGATACGGGCTTTATTGACTTTTTTTAAAATCCTTTAAATAGTGGTTCTCTTTGGCTCTCTCAAATGAGGCAAGCTGTAGCCTGACTTAGTCAACCCTCTGCAGGCGGGGCTGTAAATCTAGTTCCAGGCTTAGTTGGGGCCTTAACATGTCACACACTAAAAGCCGGAGGACGCCAACCAGCTGTCACTGTCTGCTCCATATTGAAACAGTCTAGAATTCAAGTATTCTCTGCTTTTATGCATCACCTGGTAAGGCTCTCGGCTATGACAAGAAGTGTGCTGTGCATACTGTATTTTATCCATAGGTTGTTTCTGTCTTCAGGTGGACGTGGTTGCTCAACTGTTCTCGGGGCACTTTTTACTCAAGTAAAATAATACAGATATTTTTTGTTTTTCTTTTAGATTCCATCCAAAATAAAATATAATTAAAAAAAAAATTTAAACTGCGGCTAGCTTTCACTCTAAAACAATGCTCACCACAATCCTAACTAAGCCTAACCCATTGAACATAGGTAACAGAGCACTCGTGTCTGCTCATAAACGTAAATAGTCTTTCTGTTATGAAAGTTCAGACCGAGAATAAAACAAACTTTTAAACAGATGCAAAAAAAAATGTTGCTGAGTAGTTTTAAAAGCGATAGGACATGTTCAAGTCAAGTAGTTCAGTGAACTTAGTCACTTGATCCCTTTTTAATAACATATTTTACTGTAAAAACAGCACGCACTCTTAGACTTGCACACAGTGTTGTTCTGTTGTGACATTTGTGAACCAGCATTGATTTTTTTGTTTTTTACATTTGGTTGTTTTGCCTTTTATCAGAACCAGTTATAATCCCAAAATAACTCTCAAAAATGTGAAAAAAGACTAAAAAAATAAAATATGAAATTAAGAAGGACGTATTTCAAGATTTTAAGCGTAAAAACAGACTATTTTTTCTATGCTGTGTCCACTGGTAAAGGCATCCTGAATGCCCTTGACCTGTCAGAGTGTGTAAGGCTTCAAATTGACAGGCTTTGCCCCCCACCCAGGCATTTTTATTCAATTTTTTTTAATAAGTTAGAATGAAAACACTTATCTTAATGGTACTTTTTAACGGATGAAACATACACTACTATTAATGATATACAGTAATACTCTTTGAAAATGGTTTTATTCATGAAATTGCTCTCTCAGCTCAGTGGTCCTGGTTTACAGGTATGCCTTGGGGAAAAAGTGGGTAAACAAATCCTTACCCACACATATAGCTATTGTTTCAAAGCATGAATAATTTAATAGCGCATGGGTAAACACTTAAGAAATTTGAGCACTCAATACTCAGTGGGAGGTTGAAAAAAATGTTTCAAAAGAGAATATGAAAATCCATTTGTTATTTTTTTAAAAGCGCTAATGATGGCAAATCCTCAAAGAGAGCGAGAGAAGGAAGACAGCAGGAAATCAGAAACTGCTGCTTTATAGGCAAATGGCTGATAACATTATTTCATTTACACCACTCTCTGTGTGTGTGTGTGTGTGTGTGTATTTTTTTTTGGTCTGGCTGTACATTTGTGTGAGAGAGAGAGAGAGAGAGTATGGTTGACACCATATATCCAATTCCATGGCAATGATACATTAGCTCTCTGCTGGGCCATCATCCCTCAGTCTTCTCAGTTTTCATCTTTCTCGTCACCTCCCCATACTCCCTGAATCACCTCCCTAAACCTTTCAAGATTCAAGTAGGTAATTTTAAGTTGAATATGATAAAGAATAAAGGGTGTGTGTGTGTGTGTGTGTGTGCGTAGCTTGGGGAGAAATGAGGGCCAGCAGTGGGGAATTTGTATTTTCCTGTTTGTAAAACAGTGTGAGTGTTAAAGAGAGCGAGAGAGGAGGAGAGAGAGCCAGAGAACAGAGAAACATGGGAGCCCCTGTGCTTTCCTTTTTTTTTCTTTAGTGTACACAAATACAAATACGCACCTTTGTGTTTGTGTGAGTTTGTGCATTTTCCTTTGTTTTTGTACGTGTGACTTGTGTAATTTGGCAGAAAAGATGTGGATTGTTTTAGGTTTGTTGTTGTTTGTACGCTGTCAATAGTGGTTGGATTAGAGGATTAGAGGTAAAGGGTGGGGGGTACCAGTTTTATGTCTATTTACGGTATGTGTGTGCGTGTGTGTGTGTGTGTGAGTGAGAGAGCGAGAGGTAAAGCGTGTCGGTTTCTCAGAAAGTGAATGTTTTTGCAGCTGCTGCAGATTGAAACTAGCCGATAAGACATTAAGAAGTATGATTTCATGACTTCCACGGCTACTGCATTGATACACATCGCGCACTACTTACAGTGCCAACAAAACAAGACCCAGGCACACATACATGCTGCTATTCATGAAACATTTTGACCTTATATGGCCCTTAGTTTAGCTTTGTTTGACTTTAGGTTGGAGGACTGAATGCATTTTTTAAAAACTCCTCAGCCTCTTACTTTTCATAGTGTTTATATATTGGCTTATTTTTTCCTCCACTAACCAACAGGGGGCTGAAATAAGTACTGCATTTTGCTCATATTGCACTTTTTAACGCTCTGTAAAAGTAACCCCTTTTTGTGGAAACCGTTCGACCCCCCCAAAACTCTGGCAAAGACATTACCAAGAAACACTACAAAACTAAATAAAATTCAAGAATTGCTTTAGAAAAATACTGATGCAGACAATTCTGTCATGCAAAGCCTATGAGCGGCTTGTTATTTGTACTGTAGATGTATTATAGTATTTATCTTGGAGTGCAGCAGTTGCTGTGTACCATGTAAAATGATTTTAATAACAGAAACCCATTTCAGCATTTTTTTCCTGTGTAATTTACTTCCTTTCTTTCCTTCGGCCATTGACCTATCAATTTCTGTATTGATTCAAATGATCATAATAATGTCCGACATTCAACCGGGATTGGTCACTTCTGATGACATCATTCTTTAGCAGATTTACAGATATTTATTGGTTGGGTTTGTAGGTGTTTTAAGGTGGGCTTGCCTACAGTTCAGGGAGGGAATAAATGAGGTTTTAGCTCCTGGCACGTATTTACAACATACTGTAAATCAAACCTGGACATTGTTCTGCTACAGCCATCCATTAGTGATGACAGCATTCAGGCAAGACATTTATGAGCTGGGCTGTTAGGATCTGTAATTCACCCTGTCAGGAGATCGGGAGAAAGGAGTAGGCGTGAGGAGGTGGTGAAACAAGAAAGAGGGATAAGGTTTAGCAGAGGAAAAGAGATGTGAGAGGAGACGATTGAAGGCGCATGGATGATGCAGGAGTGGAAGGAAATGGTAAGCGTTTGGGAAACAAAGCTTTTATTCATTGGGATTTTCTTTTTCCTCCATCCCTCCCATTTTCTCCATCCCACCAACACTCTTTACTTGCTATCATGTTTCTTGTGCCAATCAATAATTTATAGCTGTCGCTCCAGAGCAGTGAACCCACTCAGCTCTCTGAATGACAGATGAGGGTGAGAATGTGTATTGGGGCAAAGTGAAAAGCAGGAGCAGGGGCATAAAAGCAGGTTCATGGAGAATTTAAAAAAAAAAAAAGCAACAAAAAAATAGCGGAAAAGACAGAGAAGAAGGAGGAGCAAGAGAGAAACAGA
>VUQK01031785.1:0-22016 GCA_015106715.1 Bujurquina vittata
TATGCTTGATATTTCATTTTAAATTTTGTTAGGACATTCTAGTAATGTAATTTTTAAACTTAACTGTCTGGTGGTGGAGTACACTGTACAGGTCACCCATCTGTCACCTAAATATTCCAGCACTCACAAAATCTTTTCAACTTAATTCCTGCACTGATCTATTATCTGGGACTTATATGCAAGTTTAACTATGGTTTTACCTGAAACACATGAAAAGCCAGAATTAAAGGTTGGCAAGTTTAATAAGGTAAAGTATATACTTACCTATTTGGTTATACTTTTTTTTCCACTTTCCAACAATCTATTAATACCACCATATTTACAGATTGCTGTGAAGGTCACGAGGTAATCTGATAATCACTGCACATCAAGGAACCTGTATTGCGAGGCTTTGCCACAGAATTATTTCTAGTATTGAGAGATTCTTTTTGATAAGTGAAAATACTTGAAATCATGGCCAAAAAACAAAACAACTTTATTAAGTGCAAAACAATGAATACAAAACAATTTGCAGTGTCAATCATCTTAACAGTCAGTTGTTTTACTGTAACTATCAAGGAATTTAGGAATGAGTTGGTAAATTCTTGTTGGCATTGTAGATATACTTAATCAGCTTGTAATATTTTTAAACTGAACGTAAACAGCGGGATTAATGAGAACATAAACATAAACCTGTGGTTCAAAGTCAAACTTTTGTAATGTGTGATCAAACCTTAATGCCTGCTGAACTCATAACCACCCAGGATTGCCTCAGTGAGGTTATTTTCAAAATTGTTATAGGTGGTAAGGTGGCGGTTTGGTAATGTAATGGCAACTGCACAAGCATTGACTACTGGATAACAAAGAGAATGACTTCCATAGCGTGAGTCACAGTCATGTTCAAAATTTATTTTGTTCATGTTCATACATGAATATGCACACGTGCTTAAAATTCACAAGAAACAAATATAAAGATTTCATGTGGTCTGTAAATTAGATGTACGCATAAAACATATGTCTCCACTGTGGTGTTTGTGCCACAGCTCATCGACCAGGAGATCAACCCTAATGTGGATCAATGGGAAGCAGAAGGGACGTTTCCAGCCCACAAAATCTTCAAAATCTTGGGAAATGCAGGATTTCTAGGAGTCAACAAACCAGTTGGTAAGATACCTAATATTATCTTTTGGGTAATGCGGTAGCTCTGCAGTTAAACTCTTCTAATATCAATTTCCAGGGTAGTGTCCAGTCTTCACTTGTGATATTTTTGTGAGGATTGGCATAGAATACACGTACAAAAGGAAACCTGGTGTCTGCTTGGCCATCTGTATTGTTGTTAGATCTGTTAAAGACTTGCAGTGTATGCTGGGATAGGTTCCAACACCTGTGATTTTGAAAAATGATGAGTTTAATTAATCTAGTGGGGTTCGTGCATTATTAGGAGGAGAGGGATAGGGAAAGGCTTTGTTTTATTTAAAGACTCAGAAGGAAGCTTGTTTTCTACGGAGAGATCTAAGACAAGCCCGCTGAGAAATTCTAATAACCGTCACATCAAGGTGCCAAACTTAGCGCAGTGTTTTGAAAACAAAATGCTTTTTCACCTGATTATGTCTTACATGCAATTTTATTTTTAGAAATTAATATTGTAATGATTTAGTCTAAACATGTAAACTGCTAAAAGAAAATCCTCCATGTTGTACAAAAACATTGTACTTACCTCCTGCAAGTACAGGATTTCCTTCCTTCCTGTTTTCTTTTAAATTAATTCTAATACCTTAAAAGGGGGAGTTGAAAATATTAAAAATGTTTAAAGGGCCATTGATGCTTGGCGTATGTTTGCAGTATACATGTCTTGCATGAAAATGACTTGAATGGGAGTATTTGAGGGCATTTTGTGACACAAACCTTTGTCCATTTATATTCTTAGTCTTTCCTGTTGGTAATCCATGCAGACATGAAGACTGATTAATCATCCAGGCCTCAGTCTACATGATAAATGCTACTTGGTCAAGCTGTTTCTCTTGCCATAGCAAAAACCCCATGATAAATTTGTAACATGGCTGAGATTTGAAATCCCTTGGCAAAACATAAATATTGCTTTTAAGGTTAGTTTTGCTTTTAATACCTAAGAAGACTGTCATGAAAGTCAGTCTCTCACAATCATAATTTAGGTGATGGATAGAATTTCCCCTAATTTGGGGATACGTGGATTGAAATATATCCCACAACGCACTGCAAACCCAAGAATCCTTCACCGTGTGCCCATTTTGACCATTTGGGCTTCAAGAGACATGTAGCACATCTTTTTCACAGCTGAATTCATGTCCCGTTTGCTTTTCCTCAGGTCTGACAACCATTCATTATGAGTCTGGTTTACAAATGCTCCCACTGTGATGATGGGTGCTGGTGTCACAGCACCATCCCACTACAGCTGTCTAAAACTGTGTATCCCTTTTCCAGATGTATATCCAGCTGGGTCGTCACTGAGATAGTGGGAGGTAGTGGGAAATTTAGAGTACAGGACCACAAAATATGTGTGGTTATATGTGTAATCCATTCTGAGGGGAAGTCTTTGACAGTCAAAAGCACATATGCAGATGTATAATGTTCCTAGTGTATTTTGTATTATTCCCACAGTAAAAATTTCTCTAAATGAATTTGCCACTTCTTATCTTTATCTTTGGGAAATTAGAGCTGCAGTTTGTTTTCTGGCATTTGATGGTGAGCAGAAAAAATTATGTGAGCAAACATTGTTGGATAGTGAGTCGCCCATAGAGGTTTCCGTCACACGTCTGTAGGTCAGAGAGAAGGGAGGGCGAGGGAATTAAAATGTGCTGAGTGCACAAGCATTAAGCATTAGTTGGCAAGATTAGTGAGAGGAGGATCCTCACAGCAGGAAGGGTGGGTGAAAGACACGCTGTATGATCAGGTTGTAGATTAACTGTTGTCATGTACAGCCCTAGAAACATGTTTAAGAGACACCATTTGGAAAGCAAAGTGACAGTAGAGGGTCAGTAATACTCTGTAAATGAAAAGTGTGAAGGGCATTCAGTTGACATGGTTAGATATTGGCTCTGATATTGGTGTTCAGTATATAGTAGGAGTTGGAAAAACATCAATACCATATTGCTTTCTCTTGCAATAAAGAGAAAAGGAGTGACCAGAGTGACTGCTTCATGACTCCTGGTGGTGGTTCAGAGAGTTAATTAATGTCAGAACTGCAAAAACATGCTAAACTACCCACAATGACGCCACAGTGCAATGATTTTCTGCTTTATATCATGTTAGGCGTATTTGTTCTTCAATTACTCAGGTATCGGGATGTATCATATATTTTTTGCAGTCTATTAAGTATGTATATATCTCTTTAAAATCCCCTAGGAAACACATTTGCAATAGATAATAGCAGTAGCATTTTTGCACTTGTTGTTTACACGAGTTGTTGTGCTGAATTTCTTTTAATAATAGCAGGAAAGACCAACATTTCCAGTCTTTAAAAAAAATGCACACAGTCAGAAAAACATAAGATGTTTCCGTGGGCTGCACTGCCAACTAATGAAGCAGACTCTCACACAGCTCTATATCGTGTTAATTGATTCAGACGCTTGGATTACAGGAATGGGAAAAGGGATTTAGGAGTCTGTTTAATTTAGATGTTATTCATCAAGTGAAAGAGAGACGTGTTTGCCCTTGATGAGGAAAGTACTCAAGCAAAATACTATGCAAAAAAATAATCTTCAGAAGTCCAATAGTAAATGGCTTAGTCATTGTGAAAGCATGTAGTTTTAGGTAAAAATTTGAAAACATATTGAAATTGGGCTTGAGATTGTTCTTCAAGTGAAACAAAAATCAAAACGGCTGCAAGCTGCACAGTGAACAAGTGAAAGGGATCTTATGTTTAATAAATATTAAATACTCACTGAAAGACTTGTATGGACTGTATCTTGGTGATATGTGGTGGCACAGGTTTCTGTGATTGTTGACATTTAAAGTGTAGCTTTAAAGGGCTGTTCAGGCAAATGTCAAGTCACTCTAACAGGTGGCCCGAAATACCAATTAAAGAACATGATTTAGGCCTATGTGTATGTATTCAGGTACAGTAGTGACAGTGGTAGCTTAATATCTGACAAGCATTACAGACTGTTGACTAAACAGAGCTAAGCCAGGGCTTTAGACTAATATCCCTCTATTTGTCAAAAGGGAATCAATTTTACAACAATAAGAAAGCTTGATAAAGTGAATTCCCCTATGCAGTCAGAAGACAAAACTGAGCCCTTACTTTCTACTCTTCTTACTTCTGCACAAAGAAAGGCATTTTAACCTTTCAAAACACAAGAACAGGAAGTTTTCCCAAGACAGCCACATTGAGGGAGATGAAGGGGGATGACCCTTGGCTCACTGTTTTGCTCTGACAGAGTGGTATCTGCTGACCATACAATGGAAATGGCCTTGTGTGGCCTGTAGGAACCTGGCAGGCTCCACTTTTTCCCTCTTCACTGGGAATTTTTGTGCAGGATTTATAATGAATAAACTTTAAGTGAGACTTGCATGTCCAGGCTGTTGCTTTTCTTTCACTTTTTCGCTTCACTTACATTTTGATGAATATTTTTTTTAGCGACTTTCGTATTTAGAAACATTAGCACAGTGGTTTTATATGACATCACACAGTAATGATGATGATAATGATGCATGCATTCACGAGTTGAAAAGCAGTACAATGACACCTGTGTCTATTGTAGTAGTTCTTACAGGACAGGATTGTAGAAGGGCTTATGAGAGTGATTCATCTTTCCTATCTAGGGAGAAGTGATCTGTTTTATTATCAGGCTCCTCATATTGGTGCTGCATTAACTTCAGAGAAATAAAAGACTAATAGAACATGCAGTATGTTACACCCATCAGCACTGGTGTGTCTTTGCGCTGCACCTTAAATTCACAGATTCTTTATCCTTATATTTCTCCGTCATATGAGGAGAAATGAGGAGCTCCACCCTGTGGGAGCCTATAGTGAGGAACATCTGCTTCTCTGAAGAGACATGCATGTATGGGTTTGACATTTGTGACAGGATTCTGCTTTGTTTTTCTTCTGCTTGCTTGTTCAACCAGACAGCCTGCTGTTTTGTTTAAAGTGGGATAAACCTTGGTGCTTCCCTCCGTTCACATTAACCGCTGCAGGGTTTCCAGGGCTCAGGGACTTATCTCTGCACAGCTGCACCTGTTTCCTCTTATTTTTGGCTCCCCCCTCTCCCTTGTTTGCTTGTCCCTATATATTTTCCCTTTTCTGTGTCCCAGTTTATTTTGCTCTTTCTGTTATTCCCTGTCTGTCTTTGACAGTCTGGCACACTGTGCTTTCCATTATTCCCTAACTAGTCTGGCAGGTGATATTAAACCACTTTGCCTGACTTGCCGGCCTCTGTGTGGTAAATTCACTCATAATTATTTATTGTCAGTCAGTGCTAGTATCCATCATTCAGTGGCTGCTGTGCTGTTTTTAGTAATGAGAAAACAGCACAGAACATTCACAAATGCTTAGTCTTGTTACATTTTGACTGCCGGGTCACTATCATCAGGACATTTGTCCTAAACAAATAACCGTCAGCTTAAATTTGCTTGACCAGCATAAGAGTTGTTAGATTTTTTTTATTTATTTATCTATTTATTTTTTGTACTGCAGAATAACTGTTTATCTTCATATTGGTTTCTTTTGAACTGACTAGTAGGATTGTTTTTCAAACCAAGTTGAGAGAAATGCATTAAACATTCAGCAACATTGGCTTCGTAATTTCACGAGTAGCAAATAGAAAATTGTCCTTTAGCATTAAATATGTTGATATAATATCAGGGAGTCCATTTTATCTGATGATGAAATGCAAAAGAAAGATAAGAGATTGGTCTTGGTGAGGATAACTGACATAATATGTGCTTTAAACATAGTTTATAATGCAGCATTCGGCTCCATTAAGGAGCATGGTTCTTTCCAAATATCCCCATTCCCAGAATGGAAGAAAATTTACTTCATTTTTTTTTTGCCAATGAGTTGTTGAAGGGATCAAACTCTGGTTTGTGTTAATAGTAGAACAGATGAGATGACAGTGACTCTTATCAACAGTGTGCTGCTGATCTCCCAACAGTGCTTTTTACACATAATTACAGATGGCACAATTAATGATAACATCTTCTAATTAATTTGAGTGCATGCTCCAGTGCCAACAGATCACAATATTATGTATGTATACCGGTGTATATTGTGTGTATGTGCGATTTTAGAGAGAGAGGATGAAAGTAAGTGAGACAGGAAAGGAGAGTGCAAGGCTACTTTATGGTGACTAATGTAGTGATGGTATGTATTTATTCAAAGTGACTTGCACTGATAAGTCATTCTTTCTTCCTCTTTGTGCTTTGCAATAATGCTCTGCATCTGGTTTCAAGTTGCACATAGTTTAAGTACAAACAAAAAATCTATTAAAATATCAATATACAGGAATAAACATGATATACTAAAGCTTTAAATGTCTTGTGCAGAGTATGGGGGCTTAGGCCTTGACTACAGCTTCAGTGTAGCACTGGCAGAGGAGCTGGGCAACATCCGCTGTGGAGGAATCCCCATGGCCATCGGGGTACAAACTGACATGACTACCCCTGCACTCGCCAGGTACAAGCCTGCAAACCCAGTGTCACATTCTCTGAATCTATTCTTATAATGACTGCCTTGGAGTCATGTCATTGAACACTTTGTGTTGGTACCTTGCTTGCTTGTGTAACTAATCCCTCCGGTGGGGAGGGTGGTCACATGGGAACCGAGTATGCAACTGTGCCTAATATCAAATTATCTTGTCTTTTTATAGATGTTCTTTAGATCAAAGATAAAAAAAAAACTGAACACTTGGATTTATGACAGAGTGCTTGCATTAGACCCAACTGTGAACAGTATTATTTTCTTTGCTTTTTTTAATCAACCATGCTTTCGCTTACATAACATGCACAACAGTGTTATTACGTTATTACTATTATTATACAAGTAAATAAGCCTGTTGTACAGCCAAACATATTGTATTACATATTAATATATTTGGCAATAGTTGTTTCCACAACATGGCTGAAGCAAACTATTATCAAACATACAGGACCTTGGCTTGTGTGATATCCTTTTTGCTTTAGCTTCTGGTGACACAAGACAAAGTTCTGTGAAATAGACAGTCAGATTCTCAGGAGCTTAATTACAGGATCTACTCTAGCCTGCAATGAGGTTTAAGTACTATAAAAGAGCTGCAGATAAGTGGGAGTGATACTGTGTGAGCTCCCTCCTCACTCCCACTGGAGCCGTAATTGCCTCAAACATGGCAGTGTTGTTTTAAAGCATACGATCTGCAGCTGTGCCTTGCTACAGTTACACAAGTTTGACAAGACTTCATTTTGACATTGTCCTAAAAATATTGGTTAAAAACCTGGGAAAAATAAAGTAAAAGTGCTATATAGTCATAGTTGCTGTTTACGCGCAGGTTTGGTTCAGATGAACTTAAGAAGGAGTTCCTCATTCCCTCCATAACGGGGGACATAGTGGCCTGCCTTGGAGTCAGTGAAGTTGGAGCTGGCTCTGATGTCTCAAGTACGTTTAATATTATCTTCTTTTTTCTAGAGTATGGGGCTGTAAGTTCATAGTCATCATATATCATAATTTTTTGAGTTCCTTTTCTGCGTGTGTTGATAGTCTTTTAATCTAAGGTTTCCATTTAAACCCCAGTTTCTGAACACTCAACCACTTGCCTATTCAGGTATCAAGACCAAGGCAGTGAGGAAAGGTGATGAATATGTGATCAATGGGGGAAAGATGTGGACCACCAACGGTACCCAGGCTGACTGGATGTGTCTCCTCGCCAACACCAGTGATGGGCCCCCACACAGGAACAAATCACTCATCTGTTTGCCCATGAACTTACCAGGTAGGGTTAGTCAGATTATTATCGATGGTTGCATATTTTCTGCATATTCTGCAGAAAATATGCAATTTGATTCATTTTCATCCAGAAAGTGTAAGAATGTGCTTGTTTGCGGATTGCCTTGGAAAGCAGATTGTTTTATTTTGCCTCATAAAATGGCATTTGTTAATTTGTAATATTGCACATGTGCATAATAATGTTCTTTCTGTTTCCTGTCCTCTCCACTATAGGAGTACACATCGCCCGAAAGATTAATAAACTAGGTATGTGGTCATCTGACACTGCTGAAGTGTTTTTTGATGACGTCCATGTGCCCTGTAAGAACGTTATCGGCCAGGAAGGCATGGGCTTTACCTATCAGATGCTTCAGTTCCAGGAAGAGAGGCTTTGGTCGGTGGCCAATAGTAAGTAGACTTTACTCACTAAATCTTATCTGACTTATTATGCCAAGGATACTCAGTCATCAGACGTCATCTAAACTTTCAGCCATCTTTCTCCACATCAGCCTCCTACAGATTTTCTGGAAAATGTGCCGTTTGTGGAATTACTCCTGTTTCACTTTTAGTTTCTAGATAAACGGGGAGTTCGGGTCACATGGTTCAAGTAATTTGTCAAGCATGTGTTTGCCTTTTATTTGAGTCAGTGTTTTCTTGGGCAGAATTCAGAAAAAACTATTTGTGCTGGTTTTTACTGGATCTGACACTAATCTATCAGCCTGTCTGGCTTGGTTAATTCAAACTAGAGTTATCTCCAGCACAGGTAGATAACACATTTCAGCTGAGCTGTTTAAAGATAACTTCTTGTCACCTTAGTCTTGACCACTATGGACAACATAATTCAGGAAACCATCCAGTACACACGGCAGAGGAAGATCTTCAAGCAGCCTGTTCTTCATCACCAGGCAGTTCACTTCAGGTTGGCTGAACTGCAGACGGAGGTCGAGCTGCTCCGCTCTCTCCTCTACCGTGCTACAGGTAGGTTCACTTAATAGACAATATGAAGTCAAATAGGCTGCACCTGGATGACTCTTGATTCTTAATTACTCCTAAGTTTGGTTCAGAGCAGTAGGATATACAGAATATATTGAAAATGTGACAGCAGTACCACAATAACATTTTATTATTTAATTTTAGAAACAACATTATGAAAGCATGCAGTACTGTGCAAAGGAGCTTTACTTCTTTAGATTACAAGAGTGAGTCAATCCCCATAGATCTCTATTGGAAAATACTCAGCTTTACAGCAGAAAATAATACTATATAGAGTTTTCTTTGGAACTAAGTAAAGTAATATTTCCCACTTTGCATTTCCCATCCATAACTAATTTTTCATTTTCTTTATGCATTTCTGCAAGACCAGTGGGTGATTGCACAGTCAGAACCTCCATGTTTTTTTATGAACGAAAGCTAGTTTGAGCTGCTCCCTGATTCACAAGAGCTCATTACATCTTCACATATTTGATTTGGCAGGTTTTTAATGCCGAATGTCGCACTGATGCAAACCCCGAGGGATTTGTGTCTCTTTCTGGGATCCGACCAGACTAACCCAATTCCAAAAAGGTTTTTCAACCTTTTCAGAATTGGGTTTTTATATAGCAGTTTGAGAGCCCATGAAGCCAAGTATTAATATTACTGTAGAGAAGGCCCAAGCCCAGCTCTGCCAGAATGCAGTCCAAGTTCTTTACGCTGCCATCTTTATAATATGAATACATGCCTGGATCTGTCGTGTGGGTGTCCAAGGTCTTGTGATTTTTCTCACTCACTGTAAAACCCCCTCAGTGGCCAGTAGCTTTGGGTGAATTCATCAGACTGGGAACAGTTCAAGTCAGCATTTGCTTTCCCAGAATTCAAAGCTTTCTGCATCTGTTTGGTGAAGGTAGATAAGCACACACACGGCCACACAAACTTTTTTTAGACACTGAAACAGGAGAAATCATGCGGCACACACATGTTCCTCTAGAGGGTACCTACAATGGAGGCACTGATCAGTTGCACTGGGAAAAGGCTTGAATGTGGAAAACACTGAATCAGAGCCAGCTGCATGTGACTATGAAACTGAAGCACATTTGTTTTATTGTCTGTTTTCCTCTTTTCATTCAGTCCACCTGGACAATTTTCACACTTGTGGCTACTCTTTGTTTGCAGCGTTGTATATTAAAGGCAATGATGTCACCAAGCTGGCATCCATGG
Source organism: Bujurquina vittata (assembly GCA_015106715.1). Taxonomy (NCBI): domain Eukaryota; kingdom Metazoa; phylum Chordata; class Actinopteri; order Cichliformes; family Cichlidae; genus Bujurquina; species Bujurquina vittata. Next base: position 10,106 of record VUQK01031785.1, read on the forward strand.
CCAAATTAAAGGGGGGTCGCCTGGCTAGAGAACTGAGCGACAGCTGTCTTCAGTACTGGGGAGGGATGGGGTACACCAGTGATGTGTCAGTCAGCCGATTTTACAGGTAAGACTGCAATGAGGAAAGAACTAAGACACACTCTATGGTTACTGCTTTGGATTTCCTTATTGTCATATCTGAAAATGTAAAACACAACCTAAATGAATATCCACAAGTTAACTGAAACATACTAGATGTGTCTACAAAAAATAAAATCAAAATTAATACCTAACCAAACCTATGACTAAGCAGCTTCTGTATGGAGCCTTGTTAGCTTATACCCATCAAGCATAATATTATGACCACTGACAGGTGAAGTGGATAACACCTGGTCTGCAGTGGTCAGTATCTATCAAAAGTAGTCCAAGGACATAACAATGGTGAACCAGCTTACCTAGGAAACACCTGGCAGCAAGATGCACTATGGGAAGAAGGTCAAGCCAGCAGAGCCAGTGTGACACTTTGGGCAATGTTCTGCTGGGAAACCTTGTGTCCTGCCATCCATATGGATGTTACTTTGACACATACTACCTACCTAAGCATTTTTGCAGACCATGTATACCCTTTCATGGAAACAGTATTCCCTGATAGCTGCAGCCTCTTTCAGCATGAAAATGCACCCTGCCACAAAGCAAAAACAGTTCATGAATGGTTTTAGGAGCATGAGTTTGAGGTGTTGACTTGGCCTCCAAATTACCCAGATCTCAATCATGTGTGGGATGTCCTGGACAAACATGTCCAATCCATGGAGGCGCCACCTTGCAACTTATAGGACTTTAAGGATCTGTTGCTAACATCTTGGTGCACATACCACAGCACACCTTCAGGCCTCGACAGGTCAGGACTGTTTGGCAGCAAAAGGGGGGCCAACACAATATCAGGCAGGTGGTCATAATGTTATGCTTGATTGGTGTATTGTTTCTATGTTAGCAGCATTCAGTTTTGTTGTGTTTAAGCTTCTGATCAGTGTATATTATTTATGAGTTAAATGCAATTTCTTAGTTATGTTAGAATTGCTCAGATTGATGGCTTTAATGTAATAATAATGCTTGAACGTGTCATCTGGGGCCCCCTTTAGTTATTTGGTGCCTAATCAAATAACACTTCTTTCTTAAGTCCTTGGTTTGCACGATGCTGACATCTAGTGACAGGGCAAATAACGCAACTGTTTTGTTTGACTCACCGTGGTTCAACTCAGGATAATTTAGATGAATCACATGCAGCTTGCTGTTCACACGGTTGTGAGGGGGGAAAAAAAGTGAAATTTGTTTTCCCTGCAGGGATTCCAGATTAATGTCAATTGGTGCAGGAGCTGATGAGGTAATGCTGGGAATTATCTGCAAGTACATGGACACACTACCTGGCAAGTGACGTCATCGATGGCACTCCCAGTAGGGACAGTCACCCATATGCAGTTCCGATTTGTCAAACACTTTGATCACTTACTCAGATGAGATTTTGCATTTGCCTTTTTAACAATACTGTATGTGGTCGTAAAGGTATACTTACATGGTTGATTACTCAGATTAATGAAGCTTTTTCCCTTTCTTTGCCTCAACGTACATTCATTAGTTGCAGTTTTGGCTGAATGTTATTTGGTAATTTGTTTAGAATAAAGATAAATAATTCATTAAAAATGGCTTTTATAAATTTAGGACTCTTGCACTAAAGATATTTCAGTACGTCCAACAGCATGAACTTATACCAGCCAATCCAGAGCATAAAATTTATTTACATTAACATTTTTTACAATAAAGATTAAACAATGAAGTAAACTGTTTCTTGTGTGTTTGTCAAATGACAACATAATGTAATCTTTTATTCTTAAAAGCAAATACACTAGATTATGCATTTAAGATATTCTTTTACTTAACTTGAACTCAGCTTGTGCTGCTTGACAAACTTTCACAGAGTTCTTGTTGATCACTGAGAATTACAGTTCAACACAGTTGTATATTCTACAGTCATAAATCACGCTCTCATGTTCTCAATCCAGGTTATCTGATCAGATGTTGTGTAACCACTGTAAATACTGACATTGCTTTACTTATGCATAACAATATACACTATATTTCATGTGATCAATTATCTCAGCCCTTATCCTTCTAAACTGCTTGGTATTCCATCAAACAGCATCAGTAGGAGGCCTTTCTCGGTTTCTTCTTGAGTCATTTTCAGATACTGGGGCACATAAAAGCCTATTGATTTAAAAAACAGAACAAAAACGTCCCTGCCTTTTCTCTATATTATCCTGGTCATCACTGTAGCACAGACTGGAAGAGAAGAACTGAAGCACAAAGTCCTACAGGATCCTATCACCTCAGCCTGATGAACCAGTACAGGACAAAGAAGACAAAAAAGCAGAAGAGTAGCATGTAGCACAGCAGTTTTGTCTGACTGCCCCGGGACAGCTGCTTAACTCTGCCGATGGTGGCACCAAGCAGGCCACCCGTGGAGTCAAAGTCTGTGTCCTAAAGTGAGAAAGAGAGGGGGAAAGATTAAGAAGACTGAAGTCCAGCAGACAACAGCAGCAACATTCAGATGATAGGAGACATGTCTATAGTTTACACTGGTGGGGTCTGGATCATTTAGTCAAATTCTTTAGTTTTGAGGAGCTTTAATTTTTTGGACTTTTCAGGGAGGAATGTACTTTTCGTGGCTTCTAAGTTACTTTGGCAGATTTAAGTTCAATCAAAACATAGAACCACACATAAAGCAGCCAGAAATGGCTCCCTCTCAGCCTCAAACAATACTAAATGCAGTTTATTTTGATAAACCAGCAAGCTATCCAAAAATCAGACTACTCTAAAGTGAAACTCACCATATCCTCCAGCATTTTATTCTGGTATTTGACCTCTGAGCCAATGTCAATGGAGAGCTGTAAACAGAAATTAATTATAAAATACATGGTAATACATTAAATACAAATGAGTTTACGTAATTTCAGACCTTCAGTCTGAGGAAATAAAGGCAAATCGTTTATATTACACACACATACATATATATATATACACACACAGAGAGAGAGAGAGAGTCTTTGCTGCAGCGTTCACTGACCGTTAAAAAATCAAATACATCTTGTAATCAGAAGTTACTTACACTTTTCAAAGCGTTGACTTTAGCCCTGAGTCCCTCCTGCAGGTGCTCATTTTCTTCCTCGTATACACTGTATCCACTAGCTACATAATTTCCAGAGCCTCCTTCACCTGCGTTAAGCGACAAATGCATTTAATACAGTGTTCGCGAACATTAGAATCCTGTAGTACAATGTTAATAATGACAGAGTTGTGTAAACTTACACAACACCCAACATTTGTTAACATTAGCTAGCATTAGTTAGCTAATTAGCGAACATCTTGCGTATGAGTCCAGGATAAGCTGTGATTTATGTGTTTGTTTCTCACCCAGTCCGGCGCGCCTCATGTCGGTCCACTAAAGCTAACACTGTCCAGGAGTTTATGATAAAGGGCTAAATAAAGAAGACGTTTCACTTGTAAGTGACCCGGTAACGGCAGCAAATCTTCACAACACAAACGCCACGACACCATACGGCGGCCGACGAGGACAATACTTTCGCGAAAAGGCGAAGGCGTGAAAAATAAAACCGCGTGTGATAGTGTTTCAAAATATAATTTTTTATTAAACACTAGTGTAAATGGGACAATCTATGATTGGATGACAATGTATGCTTAATTTTTTTTTTTTAAAAAAAAGACGCTTTATTTTATAATTTTCTTTCATATATTTAAGAGCCATGAAAAAAATTAGCTTGTCCAGCTCGGGCATCAAAGGTACACTTTTTATTAGATATTTTAGGTGTTGTGTGCTATGTTTGGCGCAACTTTAGAAACTATTCAACTTGGGGGGTTTATTGGTTGTTTTTATTTGTTTTTTTGTTTGTTTGTTTTCTTTTGGTAGTTTCTAAGAAATTGTATCGCGGACGCAAATATAACTCCATCAAAGGGTTAAAACAGGGTTGCACACATTAACATGGCTGAACTGATACATTTATTTATAGATTATAAAATAAAATGTGGTAAATAAATACTCAGTACCTCAGAAGTGTTAAATAATATTTTATATGTTTTGAACATATTTTGCTTTTATATTTATAATAACATGGTTTTCAAATCAGTGCTAGAGTTGGTGTTTTCTCATAAACAGAGGCTAGCAGTGGAGTGTAATGGACTATGAACATAGCTATATAAAGAAAGGAAGGAAACCTTATAAATTAATCTGTCGTCTTTTAGTAATATAGGTAACACGGTTGCACTGGTTAGAGTGACTGTCTTTGTAGAATGGCTCAGATAAAAATAATCTGAAGTTAGTTTCTCTGCATACCCTGCAGTGTGTCTTCAGCAGGGGTGTCAAACTGAGCTGTACAGTTCTGTCTCAAGTGGGCCAAACCAGTAACGCCTCTGCATAAAAACATACGTCTAAATTGTTCCCATTCTTTAACTGTCAAGAAGTACTTAAGAAACCATAAGCCCCAGAGAAAGACACCACTTACCTCACTCCCTCTGACATTTTCCAGACAATAGAAGGTATTGCTTCTTGTTAAAGTATTCTTTTCATTTAATGGGCAAACGATTTATTAACCAAATGAACTTGAGATATCTTTAAAAATAAAAAAGTGCAGTTTCAAAACCTATACCTCAGTGTCTCTGCACTCCCTGAGTCTAATGTCATTACATGTATATTATAGTTTTGAAAAGACCTTTTAAATAACCCGCAAAAAATGACATCACTTTGGCAAGCTGGTTCTGCCCCCTGGGACACATTTTGACATAGTGCTCTCTAGTTTAGAGTCAAGTGTGTTTCCCTGCTTGACCTCTCCTCCAAACAAAAGTTGTTCGTTTTGGGGGGTGTTGCTTGCTTTATACAACTGAGAGCTGTCCGATGCACTGAAATCCTACATTTAACTGGGATTTAACTCTCGGCTTTGACCATTTGGTTCACTCTCCATTTTTTCTGTTTTGTTGTTGAGCTATTTCATGCTGGAGTTGTTGGATTATGATGCTGATAAAAGGTCCACTTCCTGTTCTCCTTCAACTTTCAGATAGGCTCAAACTATCTGAGAGCTCTTTGATATGATACAGAATCAAAGTGACTGCAATCTACCCATTGCCTACAACAAAGTAACCCCAAACCAACAATTCCATCGACATGCTTCACATGCTTCAACCCTGAAAAAGCTGTTTTTGGTCAGTGCCAAACATATCTACTGTTTTGTTGCCACACAATCCTATCTTTTTTTTTTCTATCTGTCCAGATAACATTTTTCTAGTTTGACACTGAACATATGTTCAGTGTTTGTGCAGTCTCTTTCTAAGATTTGGACTTTTGGAAACTTCAATACCAACAGCAGCAACAATGACCTGACAAATCAGAGTGCCTGGACACCATCAAATAGGCTAAATCAGTTCTCAAGCCAAATTTTCTGGAGTAGCAGATCATTAAAAATGCCATGCTTCCCAACAGTGACTCATTTATTTAAAAAAATAATTAATCCCTGAATGCCAGAGTCCTACCCTGTTTTTCCCTGACAGCTTTAAAGATATCTTTAGATCTTGGCATGTTGGCATTAAAGACTTAATTAGTAAAGCGAGCCACAGACCCTAGATGTAAGAGATTCTAATCTGAACACATGATGTCATAGATCTGAAGCTGTGACAAAAGGTAGGTTATTTTATGTGACTGATTTTTTCAAGTTTTAAAAAATATGAATATGACTCTATGTCAGTTTCACGTGTCTCTTGTTTTAGTATGCAACCTTTATCTGTAAGCACTGTCTTAAAGAGTATTGAGATTTTGATTGTTAGTTAGTAACTCTAAGTTAATTATAAGGCTACAGTTCATATCATTGTACACCTATTTCTTTTATGTCCTCCATGACCCTGAATTGGATAAGTGGTTAAGAAAATAGATAGATGATTAGATATCATGCATTGGTATCACAGAATGCATTTAAGTAGCTACCGAACCTCTCATGTTGGCTAGTTTAAAAGAACTACCTCATACTTTTGTTTTTTTTCTTATTTTTCTTATTAAAAATCTTCTGTAGGGTCTCATATTGTGTCTCCAGTTTTAATGGAATTATATGATGTGTGGATCTTCTCTTGTGTGTGCATCTGTAGGAGTGCTGGCTCTATTCTCACAACACAAAAACAACAGTTTTCATTCATCCTTTTGGTTGTCAAGCTTCAACACACGCACACACACAAACCACAAAAGCAGTGTAATCAAGAAGAAAACCACTCTCTGCCTCAAAGTGGCGCACGTCACTGGGCAAATCTCCCTTCGCTGGTAGAAAGTATTATATGCAGAAAATTGTTATGATGCCCCTTTTAGACACGGACATGTTTTCCTTTGAACATTTTAAACACAATCACCATGAAATGGAAAGAAATCCTCTTTGTGGGTTGAATAACACGGGCTTACTGACACATCCATCTGCACTGTATGGGACAGAAAAGAGTTTCTCAATATTTACAAAATCCTAGAGGTGCTGTTTAGCAGTGATGAGCTTTTCTTATCCCCTCATACATCATCGCTCACCTAGCTCTGTGCCAATATCGCAGGAGACAGCTAATATGATATAAGAGATTAGAATGACTTTCGTGACGTTAATTTATTCAGATCCAATATCTTATAAATAAATAAAATTTTAAGCTCCCGTCTGCCATAATGCATTTCAATGCCTCAGCAGTCATCTTTTTATGTTTCACCCAATGGCTTTGCTGTATGCATGACCTTGACATGAGTAAAAGAAAGAGAGGATATTGATTGAACTGTGTGCACCGATCTCAGCTGCCTTTGTGTATCTGAGAGGATTGGATTTATTAAAAAGGTCCTTAGAGTGGAGAAAGGCTTTTGAATGTCTAGAAACTGGCATTCATCCTCATTGAAACTGTGTGGATCCAGAACAGCCCTGCTCTAACGATCACCATGCAGGGTCCCTGAGCAGTCTTCCATAAACGGCACACTTTGCATTTTGCGCAGATGTCTTTTCAGTCTCTTTAGATATCAAAAAGTTTGAAGATGTTGCTTGAAATCTCTCCAACAGATCTGAATGTTATGTGGTCAACAATATAGGATTTGTTTCCTCGAGTGAGGATGTTTGTAGCTGACATTTTAACAGACTACATTTTAGCATAAGATACAAGATGCATTTTTTTAGCAAATGAAAATTGGCCCTGTTTCAAGTCTGTATAAAGCTCCCTCCACAGATTTTCTATAAGATTGAGGTCTGGAGACTGGCTGGTCACTCCATGACCTTCTTTAGCCACTTCTTTCTTGCCTTGGCAGTCACTGTCATGCTGGAAGACGGTTCAATGACCCATCTTCAGTGTTCTGGCTGATGGAAGAAGGTTCTTGTGCATGATTTTATGGTACATGACCCCATCCATTTGTCCCTCAATGCAGTGAGTTCATCATGTACCCTTAGTCCATGCTTGACTATGGGGATGGCGTTTTTGGGTCATACTCAGCATTTCTCTTCCTGAAAACCACAGCGGGTCAATTTGATGCCAAAGAGCTCAACTTTGGTTTCTTGTGACCACAGCATGTTCTCCCAAGTCTTCTCTGAATCATTTAGACGTTCACTGGCAAACTTAAGACAGGCCTGTATATGTGCCTTCTTGAGCACGGGGACCTTGCAGGCCCTGCACGATTTCAATCATTACGGCAGAGCGTGTTACCAGAGGTGTTCTTGGAGACTGTGGTCCCAGTACTAAAACGTTTCTCCTGTGTAGTTTTGGACTGATCCATCACCTTTCTCATGATCAACCTCACCCATGAGGCAAGCTCTTGCATGGAGCTCCAGACCAAGGATGATTGATGGTCATTTTATCTTTCTTCCATTTCCGAATAATTGCACCAACAGTTGTCACCTTGCTGCCTTGTAGCCCATTCCAGTCTTGTGCTGGTCTACAATCTTGTCCCGGACATCCTTTGACAGTTGCCCTACATTAACAGTATTGGTATTCATCAGAATCATTTCTGTAATGGTTAATCACCAATATGCACAAATTCTTTAATTGAAATGACATTTGTGATGCTAAGAGGATGGATGGATGGATGGATGGATTTTTGAGGCTAAAATATAATTTTTGTTGTTATCCATGACTTCAAATTTAATGTTTTACAAAAAAAGCAAAAAAATATAGTACAGAATATTATTATTTTTGTTATTTGCTTGCATTCCTGAACAAAATAATTCACTTTAGTGGTTGGATGTTATGCTTGATTAATTTCTGACTTCTCAGAGAAGTCCAGTGTGCTCAAATTCATGTATAAAAATGTGAATTTAGGTTGTTATTTGCCAAATAAATAATAATGTAATCTATTAGTTTTTAACAAGTTTTTTAAACGATTTCTAAAATATTTGTGTTTTCTTGGCAGGTGTTCCAATGAAGCACTCTATATTGAAAATTTCTTTAATTAGTATTTCTTTGTAATATCAACTTTTATGAAAAAGAATAAGTTGTAGCTGTAGAAATTATCTAATGGCTGCTCTGCACATAAGGAAAATAATATTCCCCTAACCCACCTATGTTAGGTATTGAAGATAATCCCCAGTCACTAAAGTATGCATGCCATTTGATGAGACAAGGCTATAATTAGTTGTAAATGAGAAGTGCTAACCTGTCTCTGCACTGCTCCTCTCTCTGGATGCTGCTGTTGCTTAACACTATCTCGCTTGCCCTGATTAGCATGATTTCTCCAGAGAACTGAGCGATGCATGAGTCAGATGATGGTAGAGAGAAATGTAGAGGGATGCATGCCGGAGGAAAGATCAAGAGGATGATATTGTGCTTCCTAATGTTAGTCTCAGGAGAAATGATTTTGATTCCTACACTTAATATTGCTTTGAACCACAGTTAAAAGAACTCTGCTGGCCCTTTAGCTTTGACTGGCTTGTAAATTTACTATTAGATACATTACATCATAAGCTTCCTTATTTTGTTTTAAATATGCACACTGCTACAGTGGTGTGGTGGTGAATGCTCTCATTATGATGTAGTAATAAGATGGAAGCCTTAATTAATATCCTCACTGTATGTACAAGAAATCCCTATGATCATGAAACTCGGGCTTCAGACTGCTCTCAGATTACTGCCCCACCCTGGGCCTGATTCTGAAGGAGGTTTCTTCCTGTTAAAAGGGAGTTTTTCCTTCCCACTGTCGCCAATGGGTTATTTTGATTGTATGGTCTTACTACCTTACAATGCAAAGCGTGTTGGGATGATTGTGTTTGTTGTGATTTGGCGACATATAAATAAGATTGAATTGAATTTAACTGAATAGAAAAAAATAAAAATATGAATTTGGCAGGGGCCATAAAACTTTTCCCTTGTCTGTTTGTGCCTTTTGAAGTCTGTGGACTTGGTCAGCAACTAGCGTTAGCTCTGACAATGGCGGCATTGTTTGCTCATCTCTGGTCACTTTGTGGTGAAGAAAAACTTCCATTTGCTGGGAAGAATATTTTAACACACACCTGAATGCTCCAAACCAGCAAACTACCAAAACATCTGCTGTTATAGAGGTGCTCACATTTGCTGATGATCAGTTAATCAAGTGAATTTGATTCGCAGCACCTGGCTGCCACTTTAATTCCTGTGGAAGCAGTAAGGGTATACTTAGTTTTTCATCTTGTTAGTAAGTCTGCCTCCTAGCTTTGACATTTGGGTCCCTGCACTCCATTTAACCTGACATTAACATTTCATTAATATTATATATAAAATATGTTATTATAGTTTATTATTTTAGATCATTTAAGTTCTGTTTATTTAAAAAAAAAAAAAAAGTCACTGATGTTGACATTTCTAGGCTCCAACCAGCCAGTCACATTAAAAGCAAAGGAAAAGCTGTGGAAATAACAAAGCAGGGTGGTTTTGAGGATAGAGATCCCTCTGAGTAGTGATCAGAGAAAGCTGACTGACTTTCATTAAATCTGGAAGCCTGGTAACCTCTGGGACTCCAATAATAAAATAAATAAATATATAAATCGGTGGGATAAGCACTTGAAACACAATATTCTGCTGTATTCTAAACGCCAGATTGCATAGCCTTCCAAATGAAGCTCAGAACTGCAGGGGAAAGCTGTCTAAACACAAAATGACATCTGCCATCATATGAGCAAGAACACGTTTGTCTCTTGACTCCTTTAATCCTTATTTCCACATAACCGTATGCACAGATGCAGATATGGATGCGTTATTTTGTGCACGTGTACAGTTTTCATTTCAATCACCGTATAGGTTGCATGCATTGCATTTTATCATCTTATTAGTATTCTGTTTCATCACAGTCTCCTTGCAGGAAAGTCTTCCAGCCATTCAAGCAAAAAAAAGCAAAATTGAATTTTGAAATAGAGAGGGTGGGCGTGGGAGGAAGGGGGGGGCAGAGATATTTTTTTTTTCAGAATCACCGTTTAAAAGCTGATGTTTGAGCTTTATGGCTATCCCATGTCTCTGAATTCTTTCAGGGGAACCCCTGTCACTCCTAATGTGCAAACCTATTACTCAAACTAAAGTAGGGTTGACGCCCCATTGTACCCATGCTGGTATTAACTCATCTCATCTGTGTGCCAGTGCGTTTGTGGGTTGTCTTTGTCTGCACCTCGTGACCTGCAGAAATGTTGAAAAACTCCCCAAACACACACGTTTCTTCTTTCTTCTCCTATAGAGCTACGGACAGTGATCGACACCATCACTGCATCTCTTAGGAAAGGTGATACGAGACCATTTACAGTTTAATTGAGATATTGATTCACAAAAGTGCTGTTAACCTCAAAGGGCACTAGTTTAAAGTGGCCTTTTTTATGCCTGATTGTGCCACACACAGGACTGTTTATCCTTCTCTCACTGATGACCTTCTAGTCAATAAATGCCATTTAAAGTGCTCCTGATTGCAAATTAAATTGCAGATTTCTCTTTCTATTCAGCAAGCCCTTCTTCATATCGGTCTATAGACAATGCTCAACTGTATGTTTTGATTGTGCTCATTGTTCACTGGCTCAAATACACCCCAAAATCAAAGTAGGGAAAAAATGATGCGGCTAGTCCATTTTTCCAAAATGTCATTGCAGCAACTCAAAATGGTACACAGAATTTTTTTATGTTCCTAACTTGCTGAAAACATCAGAGCATGCTGCTAATGAAACAATGGATGGACTGCTGGAGGATCTCCTCCCAAATCTGGACCAGGGCATCACTGAGCTTCTGGACAGTCTGAGGTGTAACCTGGCAGCATCGGATGGACCAAAATATAATGTCCCAGAGCTGTTTTTGGATTTAGGTCAGGCAAGCATGAAGGCCAGTCAATGATCTGTGCGTCCCTCCATGGATATGCTTCGCCAGACCATCACTGATTCACCACCAAACTGATCTTGCTGGATGATGTTACAGGCAGCATAATGTTCTCCACAGCTTCTCCAGACCATTTCTGTCACATGCTGATTGCTTGGTCAGAGACTTTCACAACTGCTGTGGTCATTTTGTAGGGCTCTGATGGTTCTCATCCTGTTCTTCCTTGCACAAAAGCGCAGATACCCATCCTGCTGATGGGTTAAGGGCCTTCTATGACCCTGTCTAGCTCTTCTGGAGTAACTCCCTGTCTTCTAGAATCATCCGTGAGACTGTGTTGGAAACCTCCTGACAATGGTCATCTTTTCGCCTGCCACACAGCCGTTGCATGACAGTACGACGCGACCAGAACCATGGACCTCACGGACACTGAGCTGTATAGCGGAACTCGCCTGGGTCTGGGGGTACCCCGTTCTTTGAGAGGTCCCCAGCGACACCGCTCAGCACCCCCAGCAAAGCCGCAGGTAGTCACAACAGGCTGCCTGTTTTTGACACCTGCCAC